>AWOL01S0003739.1:0-16333 GCA_000715115.1 Nicotiana otophora
ATTGGCTTTATTCCTGTTGCAGTATGAAGCGAATATGCGGTCCATGGAGTAGTTATGAGACCGCATAATGGACCGCAAAAAATCCATGCTCTGCACAAATCATTCTTGCAACTCCCCAACGCATTGCATAACCCAAAAGGTCTGTGCCGCTACCTTCGAACACATAAGCCCACCTCAGCACCATGAAACTTTGGGTTCTATGCAAAATTTTACGGGGCCTTACATCCTCCCCTGCTTAGGATTATTCGTCCTCGAATGAGGAGTAGAGTCCTGATAAGTTGGTATTTTACCAACTTATCTCCTTTTGATACTTAGGCTTTTGTACGATTTTGTTGAGAAATTAAGGCATTTATTGAGGTTGATTGGCATATTTCAGGTATCAAGTGATTTTGGAGTGATGGTTATGAAACCAAGTGAAAACGAGTCAAAAAGAAGCTAAAATGGACGAAAGAAATCTGCTAGTGAATTACCCTTCACGAACGCGAAGGTGTAATGTGAACGCAAAGCATCAGACAGCCAAACCTTCATGAACGCGAAGGGAATATCGCGAGTGCGAAGGAAATATCACAAATGCGAAGAAGCAGGAGACAAACCTTCGCGATCGCGAAGTAGATATCGCGAACGCGAAGAAGCAGAAATCAAACCTTCGCGAACGCGAAGTATTATTCACGAACGCGAAGAAGAAACTGTGCGGAAAAATTGGGTAGTTCTGGAATTTCACATTTTTGACCCCCAAGCCATTTAATACATGGCATAGCTCATTTATAAGATATCTTTGGCTTATTATTCAGTTCCTAGACTAGAGAAGACAAGGTTTGGAGCTATGGTTCTTGCACACACACTTGGGTCTTGATGATTTGAAGCTTTTGGTTGAGAATTTCTTAGTCTGCACCTGCGGCCTCCTGTCATTTCTACGACTTCATACCTGCGGCCCCATTCTCGCAGGTGTGATCACACCAGGCATCAGAAATATTCAGCCAAGTTCCAAGTCCAAAACCAATCCGAAATCAATATGAATCTCATCCGAGGCTCACGGGACCCCATCCTAATATACTAACACATCCTAACACATGATACAAACTTAGTCGAAGTGTCAAATCACGTCAAGAAACATAAAAAATAAGAATCGCACCCCAATTCAAGACTAATGAAACTAATGGATTTTCAACTTATAAAACCAATGCCGAAACCTATCAAACCAACTCCTATTGAACACAAGCCGTAAATGACATAATGAACTTACTCCAACGTCCGAAACAAAAGTTCGAACCATGTATCGACAAAGTCAACTCTCGCTCAAACTTCTCGACCTTCCAAACCTTCAACTTTTGCCAATTCAAGCCAAAATGACCTACGAACCTCCGAATCAATATCCGAAAATACTCCAAAGTCATAAATCACCATACACAGCTATCAGAACCATACAAACTCAATTCTGGAGTCGTTTATACATAAGTCAATATCCACAAAACTCCTTCGACTTAAGCCTCCAACATTGGGACTAAGTATCCCAATTCATTCGGAAATATCCCCAGAACAAACCAACCACCTCGACGGGTCACATAATAACAAATAAACATAGAATAAGCAATAAATAAGGGCGCATCACTACAATACTCAAAATGACTGGCCAGATCGTTACATGGGGTTGGGGCATATGAGAGAGTAGAGAGTAAAAGGGGAAAGAGGGCTGTTGGTCAATGAATTAGGCTTTGGGTAACTGAGGGTTGATCTCTAGGGTTAATGGTAGGGGGTGTAATCTAGGCCGTTGGATCATTAGACCAGCAACCCCGATTAATTGGGGATTTAAATATTTTATGAATATTTTTATGGAAAATACATGAACCGTTGGTTCTGTGTGATCCAACGACGATGATAAAATCTGACGGGAAGCTTAAATAAAAGGAAAAATGGGGATAAACTGTGGACCGTCGATGGCTTAAATCAATGGCCCAGGCCGTTTTGTACTTATTTTGTGAGTGTGGGAGATGAGCTATGTGGCATAATTTGATTGGCTTAGAGAGCAGTTCATAGATTTCCAACATGGGTTGGATCAAGTCATTTAGACTGGGTCTGGTGGGAGGGAATTAGGCTAAATCTTGGACTGGTTTTAGTTTAATAGATAGCAATTTGTATTTAATTGTGCAATTGCAATTATAGCCATTTAGTCTTTAATGCTTTAAAATTAATTCAAATTAAACTTAATCATTTCTAATAAAATATGATAAAACGTATAATCATCAAATACACCACTAATTACTGTAATTACCTAATTACTTATTAAAAAACTTATTTTCTAAATTGGAAAAATTATTTTTGGATTAATTCAAATAATAAACGAGTTAATTAAGAACCAAAGGTTAATTTATTAAATTAATTGTAAAACTCATGTTTCAAAATATAGAGGTTATTTTAATTATTCTTTTAGAAATTATACTACTAGAGAAGCTGCCTAGTAGCTATATTTTTAATAATAAAAAGAAAAACCACAAAGGAAGAGTACAAGTAAGAGGGCCAAAAGCTACAATAGTGTTGCCTCTATGACTTGGCTATATAATCACCCTTGTGCGCCTCCATTGCCTTATGATGGCAGCCTCATGATGAGGCTCATGTTGTGGCTACCAGCAAAGCCTCACTAGGGCGAATACGCTCATGGCCGTTTGGATATTTTCCAAGGGAATAGGACATAAAGCAAACACTTACTGAGCTAGACCCTACCTTACAATTCCTATTGAGCCATGAACAATGTCATCTACTAGCAAGCATGTAAAAAATAAGAACTAGAATGAACTAAGTACTCTATGACCATCATAGAGTTTATAACATGCTTTATCATGATATTACATATGGTGATGCTAATAAAATGAAAAAATATAATGATGTAGAAATAAGTGTCTTGCCCTTTCTTCTCTAATCTTGTGAACTCTTCAGCTTGTAGAGTCTTGTCTTCTTCATCAACCCTTTTAAAAATGTCTTCAAACTTCATCATTTCTTCTTGGATCAATTGGACTTATTGGACCCAGTGGAGGTGGTAGGCGCAGTCATCTTTTGCTTTGCAACCCTCATCGGAAGTTGCCTAATGGCAGCCCCCTGTGTCACCTTACCATCCGAACTATGTTGTCTCTCATGTGTCTTCTTCTTGCTTTAGTTGGAACCACTTCTCAAGTGTCTAGGAGAAAGATCTCCACTAGATACATTGGAAAATGATGCATCTAGAAGTTCTTCCTCTTCCCCTTCTTCATAGAAACCTTGGCCCATATCCACACCAAATGCTTCGATATGATTGTATCCGGACACTAGTGCTCCTTGCTCGTTCCGCAAATTGGCTGGAGCTCTCAAGGTGTCCATATCATGAGAAATAAGAGCATGGAGGATATTTGCAGGTGTCAAATTATATTTCGCAGCCATTGCATTGGTACTTCCAGTAGCTACTGCCTTGTGCATCGACAAAATTTCTATCTCTTTCGAAGCTGCTCCTTCATTGAGCTTTTGTTGCTGCCCGGAAGGTACAAAAACAGCAATCTTTGGACTCAAACCTCTCTTCTTTGGCACACTATCCGTAGAATTAGAAACCTGCTCTCTTTGCACCTTTGATGCCTTGTCCTTTGATGGCGGAGTTTCTGCAAATTGTGATACCTCATCATCACTCTCATCTTGGATGCTATCTGCATAATCTTCTACCTCCTCTTAAAATTTCTCATCCCAAGTCTTGCGATTAACGATAATTACACTTGTCGCACCTCGTAGATCCTTAGAGCTAGTCATCTCATTTGTAGAATTTGATTGTGAAAGTGATGTCATACCTTTCTCCACATGTTGATTGTTTCCTGTAGATATCAATTGCTGCCCCGAATCACTTCCATGGCCATGAAACGACTCCATATATTATGAAGAAACCTAATAAACTGACATATTCAAAGTAACCAATGGAGCCTTAATCTTTGGAGTTGTATTCATCAACATAGATGCACGGGCATCCTTCACAATTTTAGCTAACTATGGATTGGACATATGGAGAGTTAGTATAGCCACAGTAGGTACTTTGACTTGCCTCACCAGTGTGATCATCAACAGTTACGATCTAAAGTCGAGCACTGATCCCATTTTAATGTTTCTATTGCTTTTCGCAAACTGTAGAGCTGGTTTTTTTAGCTACTGATCTTGCCTCATCATCCACTTGTTTCAAATCCTTCTCAGCTTTCTTTCCTGCACCATCATGCTCATTAACCAACACATTAAAAGAGTTTGAGACCTCAATGTTCTTAGCCGCTAAAATCTGATTTTTACGACCTGTAGAATTAATATTTCTTGGTGATCGATTGACCACTGCCCAAGATTGATCAGCTGCAATTTTCTTCAATTGCCCAGCTTTTTCTAGTACCACCCTAACACCCGAAGTATCTGCACTATCCAAGGCAATTACACCTTCAAAACTATGCACCTCATCATGTACAATAGTAGCACCTGCTGGTTTGTCGCGACCAGTAGTAATTTGTTTTGTAGCTATTTTCTTACTAGATATTATAGTCCAGCCTTCCTCCATATTTTCCTACTTGTTATTGCCCAAATCATAGGCATTCAATTTAGCAATAGGTCCATTAATTTTCAACCACTTGAACACATTTTTGTCCAGCCTTTTTGCCTTCATGTTGTATCAAAACTCTAGAATTCATCTTAGCCTCTATTCCCTTAATGTTGCATGACTGCCCAGCTTCAGCATGTACTTTGTTAAGTGTATTTGATCTATCAGCAGCCACCTCCAAAGCATCAATAGTGACAAGCGCCTGCTCACCACAGTAACCTAGTACTCCTCTTTATGTCCAACTGTTGTAGTATAGGCCTTAGACACCTCTACCTCTTCATCAGTGGCACATACAATAGCACCCTCGACTTGAGCATCATAATAGTTTTGTTTTGTAAAGCAGCACCCACAGCTTGGTAAATCCTCGCTAAAGCAGTAGCAGCAGGGATATCTGTTGATCTCTACTCACTTTCCCAGTTTCTAGTGCATCAATCTTACAAATCCTAACTCCTTCCTCCACCCCTTGTTGTTTATTATCACCAGTATCNGGTATCTCGATTCACAACAACACCACTACTAAAGGCACCAGCAGCTTGTACAACATCAACAGTCCCATTCAAAGTAGGATTAGAGTTAACCTTTTCCTTTATTGATCCTGCCTCCTACTTGTGTGCTAACCTATCAAATGTACCATCACCTAGCACATCTGTAGGTTTTGAAAGAGAAAGCTTTTGTTGTTTCTTGGCATTCAAAAAATCTCTTACATCACCCTGNCACATAGCACATCTGTAAGTTTTGAAAGAGAAGGCTTTTATTGTTTCTTGGCATTCAAAAAATCTCTTACATCACCCTACAATGTTTTTACAGCTTGATCACCTTCTTTGACTGTTTCATCCCCAACTTGAGAAGATTGCATCTTTCCTTTTAGCAAACGACATTCAACTTCTTCATGTACTTGATTCTTACAGTGGTAACAATATGCAGGAAAATTATCATAGACAATTGTTTGGAACTCCTCAATCACCTTTCCAGTTGTGGCATCAATGTATTGAAGCCTCACCTTCCCTGGATGTTTGTCCAGCAAATCCAAGATCACCTTCACCCTTGTTTTGCTCAGATGCGAACTAACTTGTGTGGACTTATCAATGGCAATTGTCCTACCAACTGCTACTACGATGGACTTTAACGGTTTGCTTGCAAACAAGTCAGGTGACAGATTTGAAAGTGAAATCTATACTGCTTCCTTAGATGTTTCCTCCTTAGGATTATATCCAACACTCCAAGAAAAAATTCTATATTAGTGTTCCTTTCCTGCGTGTTGAAAGTAATTAATATCTTGTGAAAATAAACAAACAAAATTTTAATATTGATCACAACGCATTAAAATTTGTTGCTGAGCAAGTAAACCTAAAACACAATGACCTTTAATACCTATAATTTTCGGCAGTAAACTTCTTAACACTTGCAAATATGTTGCACCAAAAGATAGCTTGATTATAATAGCTTGGTGTAATCCTTCCTCCTTTGCAAATTGCTCTCGTTCATCCAAAGTAAACTGAAGTGTAGGAATTCCATGGACAAGAACCGTAGGGTTTAGTTGAACTGTTGTGATAGGTGCGACTGTTTGCTGGATATTTACACGCGCTGCTTATGTGAGGTTGTTACTAAGGTTTGTAGTAGCTTCCTTAGGGTTTTGGAATGGCTCTCCCATAGCCAAAGGCTGGGGAGAGATCGAGGCAGCCATGGATGTTCAAATCTCCATGAAATCGAGAGAGCGTTTTCACGTGCGGAATTTTTTTTTTTGGTTTGGGTTTATGGTTTTTTTTATAGAAAATCCCGGTTATTTTAATTATTTAAAAATAGTAAAGGTAATTTATTTTTGTAAGCATTTAATACTGATTTATTTTAACACTATTAACTACCTATTTGTTTCATATTTGTATAAAAATAATATTATTAATTAGAAACTATTTTCAACACATTTATTGCAAATCATTAAGTAAAAATAATTTAATTTTAAAAGAGAGGGTCAAAAATTGTCATCAACAGCTGTCCCTCTTTGGAAGGAGATGAGGAAAGAGTTTTCGGGCAAAGAAATTTAACCAAGACCAATATGTTCCCGACTTCAGGCATGTATTACAGGAACGATGTATGGATTTGTGGATAATTATGAGTTGTGGGAATTAGGGACGATTCCAGGGGAATTTTGGGAAATTAGGGCCAAATTCTGGCTTTGAATCGCTTACATACCTCGGATTGAACGAGGATCATGGCTCAGGTAGTTCTGAAATTATGATTTGGAGAAAGCGATGCTTGCAGGAATTTCCCAAGTATCGTGTTATGACGATACTACAAGACGAGAAGATTCTGGCACCCGGAATGACTTCGGATTGCCGCTTTACTATGAAACGTGAAAGATTCGATGATTTAGAGTTCTACTGATCATATTTGAGTTTTAGTTTGGATCCTTGGAACGCTTATGAGTTTATTGTCTCTCATAGCGTTGTAGCTTGGTTTGCTGCTTAGAAGAAGTTCTGCATCACGATGTTTGATCCTGCTAAAGAAACGTACACACATACCCATATATCATAATGCAAATATGTTAAGATATAATGTAAATGATACATGAATAAATGATTCTTTGCTGCTCGCTAGCCGTTATTTGGGATCGGGTTGATGGGATATTTGAATTTGAGGTCTCCAAGCTATGGAGCATTATTTGGGATGCCAGGATGGGCCATTTAATTTGACTTGATTGTTCACCAAGCTATGTACCATTCTGCATCTGGCGGAGCATTAAGTCTCCACACAATGGGAGAATCTACACGTAATGGGAGTAGTTGACTTGAAATGTAAAACATGTCCTCACGATGAAAGTATCTCCATGCGATGGGAGTAGTTAACTTGAAATGTAAAGTATCTCCGCACGACGAGAGTTTTTTAACATGAAAAATGTAACATGCATGTAAGCTACATGAGTATAATGTCAAAACATTCAAGATAAAACAAGGAAATAAGGAGCATGCCCAAGAGATACTCTTGACTGCAAAACTAAATTGCATCTGTGAATTGGCAGAACGTATGGAGGGACCGGATGGTTCATCCTTTGATTGGCGAAGTTGGCACTGTAATTTGCAACTATCTACTTGGAACCTCTTATATGGAGGAGTGACAGTATGATCTGTATGAAGTGATCCAGTTGGCGAAGCGAACAATTTTCTATATATAGTGCTTTGAATTATACAAGGCATTCTGATTGGTTGAGCTGACGGTTTGCTATATACATGGAAATGATTTGTGAGGCCAGCGGCTAGTTATATACAAGGTTCTCCACTTGGTTGAGCAGACGGTTTTCTATATACATGGCTTTGATTTGCGAGGTCGGTGGCTAATTATATACAAGGCGCTTTGATTGGTTGAGCAGGTGGTTTGCTATATGCAGTGTGCTCCGATTGCATCAAAGACTTGGCTCCAAAGTACCTGCAAAGCATTTGAAGTTATTCTTTAATCATATGAGAAAATGGATTGAATAATGAAAGAGAGATAAGGGTTCATGAGATGGTAGTGGGTTCGTCATTGTTCCGAGTGTGCCCCAGCATTCATTGTTTCTTGTTGGTCCTGCATTCAAATAAAACTTCTTAGCAGATGGGGTGTTGGTTTGTGTTTACCGTAGGCCTGGCCTTGCCCCAGGTTAGATGAGATTACGCTACAAAGTTCGGTAGGTGGATTGATAGTTTTCTAGAAAACATATTTTATTTTTTTGAAAATTGTTCATTTTTATGGCAAATGTAGTCGTTCCGAATTATGACATGTTTGGAAGTTCCCACTGATGCAAACGTTGTTTCTTGATGACTCTATCCCATTGATGTTGATTCCAGAGATGCCCCTGGTGATGTAGCTTCTTCCTATCGCGATTGCGTCCTAATCTAAAAGAATGCACTACAAAGGTTTTCCTCGGGTTGCCTACGTATCCAAATGGAATCAGGTCTAAACATTGTTCGAGGGTAAAAAATTGATAAATGAATTATGATATTCACTGAGCCTGACTCAGGCAGCCTACATATCCAAATGGAATCAGGTCAAAATGTATTTCTGTTATAATAGATTAAAAGAGATAAGAAATTGAGATAAAGTGGCCGAGTCTAACTCAGACTGCCTAAATATCCAAATGGAATCAAGCCAAGATATAGGTTTATTACAATATATGACTGAATCCGATGAGGATTTCCTACGTATTACCGCCAAAGGAAATCAAGTCGTGGCATAGTTCCGAGTATAATGATATTTGGATTTTCAATTACAAAAGGGGGGGGGGGAACAGACCCTATGTGGGTTTCCTACGTATCCCACTGTAGGAAGTCAGGTCTGGCATAGTTCCATTTCAACAAAACCCTAATTCTACTATCTTCAAATGTAGCATCTCTTGATTGCATCTAAGTTGATGGGTTGCATGCTGACTCTGCCATCCATTTTTGCTAGGATCAATGCTCCTCCCGACAACACTTGATGGACAACATAAGGACCTTGCCAAATCGGCGCAAACTTTCCCTTGGCTTCTTCTTGATGAGTGTGAATTACCGTGATTTCACTTTCTTGTTGAATATATTTTCCATCCTTATTTGATACAATTGACCATGGCATACTGCGTCCATTCTCTTTTCATCAATGAGCATAAGTTGCTCCTGTCTAACTCGTATCCATTATGCGTCTTCTAATTTGGCTTCTTGAATGACCCTCAAAGATTATATCTCGACCTCTGTGGCTATCACAAGTTTGGTACAATATACCAACATGTATGGTGTTGTCCTGCTGGATTCTCATGGTGGTTCAGTAACCCAATAAAGCGAAGGATAATTTCTCATGCCACTGTCTGTGATTTTCCACTATCTTTTCATAAGATGATTTTGATGTTTTTATTGGCTGCTTCAACAACTCCATTCATTTGCAAGCTATGGGCCGTGGAACTAAGATAGACGATTCTGAACTTCTAGCAAATCTCCCTCATGAGATCGCTGTTGAGGTTGGTTGCATTATCGGTGATAATTAACTCTGGGATCCCGACTTGGCATACTATGTTGTTACAAATGAAATCTGCTACCACTTTCTTCGTAACAGCCCTGTATGTATAAGCTTCGGCCTATTTGGTGTAGTCGTCGATGGCTACCAGGATGAAATGATGTCCATTTGATGCGGCATGCTCTATAGGTCCAATCACATTCATGCCCAAGTGGCAAACTGTCAAGGAGAACCTATTACATTCACCTAGTTAGGTGGAACCTGGTTGCAATCCCCGTGAATCTAGCACTGCTGACACTTTTACATGTAACGGATACTATCGCTTTCCATGGTCATCCAAAATTATCTAGCTCTTAAAATCTTCTCCACCAAAGTGAAACCATTCATGTGAGGTCCTCATGTTCTTGCGTGTATTTCTTCAAGTAATCTGGTCGCTTCAGCGGCATCTACACACCTTAATAGACTAAAGTTTGGTATCCTCCTGTACAAGAATTCCTCGTTAAGGAAAAAGTGATTTTCTAGTGTTCTTAATGCTCGTTTCTGACCACGGGTGGCATTATCATGGTATTCGCTTGGTTTAAGGAACCTTTTGATATAGTAGTACCACGGCTTATCGTCTGCCTCTTCATCTACATGGAAACAGTATGTATGCTGATCCCAAAACTCTATCTCAATTGGGTTGATGTATTTCTTATTTGGATGTTGGATCATAGATGACAAGGTTGAAAGAGCGTTGGCAAACTCATTCTGGATTCTGAGAACATATCTGAATTCGATCTTGATGAATTTATTGCACAACTCTTTCACGCATTGCAGGTATAGAATACTCTTTACATTATGGGTAGTCCATTCACCTTGAACTTGATGTATCAGTAGATCAAAATCACCTATGACCAGAAGTTCCTTGAAGTTCATGTCGACTGCCATCCTAATCCCGAGGATGTATGCTTCATACATAGCTGTATTATTGGTGCAAAGAAACCTTATCTTCGCTGAAGTTGGGTAATGCTGTCCTGACTCATAAATTAAGACTGCATTAATCCCTACACCTTTGAAGTCTGGTGCTTCGTAGAAAAACATTCTCCACCGTGGGTACGACTTTGCAATGTCCTCCCTTGTGAACAACACTTCTTCATTCGGAAAGTGCATAGTGAGCGGCTCGTAGTACTTTTCCACTGGGTTCTCTGTGAGATGGTCGGCTAATGCTTGTCCCTTGATAGCTTTCCGTGTTACGCATACAATATCGAACTCGCTGGGAAAAATCTTCCATTTTGCCAACTTTCCAGTAGGCATCGGCTTATAGAAGATGTACTTGAGCGGATCGGGATATCAGATGTGTGGTGTATGCTGACATGTAGTGCCTTAACTTCTGAGCGATCCATGTCAAAGCNAATCTGCTACCACTTTCTTCGTAACGGCATTGTATGTATAAGCTTCGGCCTGTTTGGTGTAGTCGTCGATGGCTACCAGGATGAAATGATGTCCATTTGATGCGGCATGCTCTATAGGTTCAATCACATTCATGCCCAAGTGGCGAACTGCCAAAGAGAACCTATTACATTCACCTAGTTAGGTGGAACCTGGTTGCAATCCCCATGAATCTAGCACTGCTGACACTTCTACATGTAAAGGATACTATCGCTTTCCATGGTCATCCAAAATTATCTAGCTCTTAAAATCTTCTCCACCAAAGTGAACCATTCATGTGAGGTCCTCATGTTCTTGCGTGTATTTCTTCCAGTAATCTGGTCGCTTCAGCGGCATCTACACACCTTAATAGACCAAAGTTTTGTATCCTCCTATACAAGAATTCCTCATTAAAGAAAAAGTGATTTGCTAGTGTTCTTAATGCTCGTTTCTGACCACGGGTGGCATTATCAATGTATTCTCTTGGTTTAAGGAACCTTTTGATGTAGTAGTACCGCGGCTTATCGTCTACCTCTTAATCTACATGGAAACAGTACGTATGCTGATCCCGAAACTCTATCTCAATTGGGTTGATGTAATTCTTGGTTGGATGTTGGATCATAGATGACAAGGTTGCAAGAGCATTTGCAAACTCATTCTGGATTCTGAGAACATGTCTGAATTCGATCTTGATGAATTTATTGCACAACTCTTTCACGCATTGTAGGTATAGAATGCTCTTGACATTCTTGGTAGTCCATTCACCTTGAACTTGATGTATCAGTATATCAAAATCACCTATGACCAGAAGTTCCTTGATGTTCATGTCGATTGCCATCCTAATCCCGAGGATGTATGCTTCATACATAGCTATATTATTAGTGCAAAGAAACCTTATCTTCGCTGAAGTTGGGTAATGCTGTCCTGACTCATAAATTAAGACTGCATTAATCCCTACACCTTTGAAGTCTGGTGCTTCATCGAAAAACATTCTCCACCATGGGTACGACTGTGCAATGTCCTTCCCTGTGAACAACACTTCTTCATTCGGAAAGTACATAGTGAGCGGCTCGTAGTACTTTTCCACCGGGTTCTCTGCGAGATGGTCGGCTAATGCTTGTCCCTTGATAGCTTTCCGTGTTACGCATACAATATCGAACTCGCTGAGAAAAATCTTCCATTTGGCCAACTTTCCAGTAAGCATCGGCTTATAGAAGATATACTTGAGCGGATCGGGATATCAGATGTGTGGTGTATGCCGACATGTAGATGGATAACTTCTGAGCGATCCATGTCAAAGCGCAACAAGTTCACTCTAACAAAGTATATTTGGCCCCGTACGATGTAAACTTCTTGCTCACGTAATATATAGCTTGTTCTTTCCTTCCAGTCTAATTGTGTTGTCCCAACATGCATCCAAATGCATTATCCAGAAAGGACATGTACAATAGCAGCAGTTTCTAGTGTTCGAGGGGGAGGGGGAGAGGGGGAACTAACACAGTTGTATTTTACAAATATTCTTTGATCCTATCAAAAGCTTTCTGACATTATTTTGTCCATTTTGTGTTGTAGTTCAACTAGAAGATCGCAAGCTTTCCTGAACACTAAATGGTATGGAGACATTCCGATAGGTATTTTATAAGCCGGCTGATAAGCCAATAATGCATCATCAAGCTTCTTGGACAAATCTATCCGATTAGCATTCACCGTTTTAGATAAGATACTCTTTATCTCTGGGTTGGAGACTTCCACTTGACCACTATCTTGTGGATGATAGGGAGTGACTTTGTGAGTAACACCAGACTTGCTAAGTAAAGTGTCAAAAGTCTTGTTGCAAAAGTGCGACCCCCCAACACTTATGATTGCACGTGAAGTACCAAATCTTGTACAAATAGTCTTCGTTAAGAAAGCCATTACACTTCTCGCCGCATTGTTGGGTAATGAAACGGCCTCAACCCTTTTGGACACATAATCCACCGCGACCAAGATATAAGTGTTTCAACAAGAACTCACAAAATGGCCCACAAAGTCAATGCCCTAAACATCAACAATATCAATCTCCAAGATGGTTGTGAGAGGCATCTCATTGTTCTTTGAAATTCCACCGTCACATTGGCATTCATCATACTTTTCACTAAGTCACTTGCATCCTTGTAAAGAGTAGGCCAATAGAAACCACAACTAAGAACTTTGGTCGCCGTTCTTGCTCTACCATGATGACCACCATATGGCGAAGAATGACAAGAACCAAGAATATCACCTTGCTCTTCTTCGGTACACACTTCTTATCATCCCATCAGTACAAATCCGGAAAAGGTATGGTTTATCCCAATAATAATCTGACAATCTCTTTTGAGCTTCTTCCTTTGGTTTGAAGAGAACTCAACCGGAATGATACCACTCGCAAGAAGATCTGCCAAGTCTGCAAACCACGACACCTATTTGATTACAATGGCCAATAGTTTCTCATCGGGGAAGGAGTCATTGATTTCAAGGCCATAATGTGGCCTCCCCTCCTTCTCCAAACGAGACTAGTGGTCTGCCAATTGGTTTTTACTACCTTTCCTATCCTGAATATCAAAATCAAATTCTTGCAACAAGAGTACCCATCTCATCAATAGAGCTTTAGAATCCTTTTTGCTCATAAGATAGCGAAGCACCACATGATTCATGTGGACAATAACCTTCACACCTATCAAGTACGATCGGAACTACTCAGTGGTAAATACAATATCAAGGAGCTCTTTCTCCGTAACGGTGTAACTGACTTAGGCACTATTCATCATCTCACTAGTATTGGAAACTGGATGAAAAATGTTGTTAATACGTGGCCTCAAAACAGTCCCAACCGCTACGTCACTTGTATCACGCATTAGTTCAAAAGGCAAACTCCAATTTGGAGCGGTAATGATATGAGTATTTGTCAACTTGAGTTTCAGTAGTTCAAAAGACATCATACAATCATCATTGAAATGGAACTTGGCATCCTGCTCAAGGAGATTGCACAATAGGTACACCACTTTAGAGAAATCTTTGACAAAGTGCCGGTAGAAAGCCGCATGGCCTAGGAAACTCCGCACCCTTCACCGAAGTTTGGGGTGGAAGCTTAGAAATCACCTCAATCTTCGCCTTGTCAACTTGAATTACATTCCTTTAGATTTTATGGCCAAGGACAATGCCTTCCTCAACCATGAAATGGCGTTTCTCCAAATTGAGAACCAAATTTGTCTCTTCACATCTAGCCAACACTTCGTCCAAATTTGCAAGACAATCATCAAAAGAATCCCCAACCACCAAGAAGTCATACATGAAAACTTCAAGGTAGTCCTCCACCATGTTAGCGAAAATAGCCATCATACACTATTAAAAAGTCACCGATGCATTACACAAACTAGAAGGCATCCACTTGAAAGCAAAAGTACCATAGGGACATGCAAAGGTTGTTTTCTCTTGATCTTCCAGAGCAATGCGAATTTAGTTGTAGCATGGGTACCCATCAAGAAAACAATAGAAAGCTTGGTTGGCCAATCTATCTAGCATTTGGTCTAGAAAAGGAAGTGGAAAGTGATCCTTCCTTGTAACTTTATTAAGCTTACGATAATCCATACAAACCCTCCAACCGGCCACCGTTCTTGCAAGAATCAACCCATTCTTATCATTGGTAACAACATTGTTGCCCCCTTTCTTTGGGACACATTGAATCGTAAAGGTCCATGAACTATCGGACATGGGGTAGACAACCCCAGCATCCAACCACTTAATATTCTCCTTCTTGACAACTTCTTACAAAGCCTCATTGAGTCTTCTTTGATGTCCAATGGATGGTTCAACACCATCCTCCAACATGATCGTTTCCAAGCAAAAGGTGGGCTTATACCCCGAATATCCGCCAAAGTCCAACCAATAGNTAATCTCCTTCTTGACAACTTCTTACATAGCCTCATTGAGTCTTCTTTGATGTCTAATGGATAGTTCAACACCATCCTCCAACTTGATCTTTTCCAAGAAAAAGGTGGGCTTATACCCCAAATATCCGCCAAAGTACATCCAATAGCTTTCTTCCTATTTTGCAACAACGCCAATGTGGAATCAACCTACACGTTAGTCAAACACGAGGAAATAATAACCGGTAAAGTAGAACAAGGGTTATGAAATTCATACCGAAGGTGTGGAGGTAATGGATTCAACTCCACAGTAGGTGGCTCTTCAATATAAGGCTTTGTAGGAAGAGTGTTCCTATTATCAAGATCCAAAGATATTTTTTTGGGGTGCATAGTTGTACAACCCTATTCCTTGCAAAGAATTCACACATTCCATGAAACCATACTTCTCGTCATCATCAAAATTGATCAAAACGGCTTCCAACATATCACCAATATTGATTATAGCACTTGTATCATCAACGATAATATCGATCACAAAATCCACAAAAACACTCCTCATTGTTATTTGGTTGTGGCATAGACTTATACACTAGGAATACCAGTTGTTCATCACAAACATGAAAAGTGAATTCTCCACCTTCCACATCACAATGAGCCTTACCCGTAGCAAGGAAAGGTCTCCCAAGAATGATAGGCACTTCATAATCGACTTCACATCTAGAATAACAAATTCCGCCGGAAGAATGAACTTATCAACCTGGACCAAAACATCTTCAATCACACCCAACGACTACTTCATGGTATGATCGTCAATTTGCAACCCATAGATGTGGGTCTTGGTTTCCCAATTCCCAATGTTTTGAAAACCAAACAGGGCATCAAATTGATTCTCGCCCCAAAATCACAAAGAGCATTGGAAAACTCGGTACTCCCAATTGTTCAAGAAATTGTGAAAGTACCGGGATCCTCCAAATTAGGAGCCATGGAATGAACAATTTCACTCACTTGAAGAGTGACCTTGATAGTTTCAAAATTCATTGGCCACTTCTTAGTCACAAGAGCATTCATAAACTTTGCATAACCGGGCATTTGTTCCAAAGCTTCTATAAATGGCACATTAATTGAAAGAATCTTCATCATTTGAATGAACTTCTTGAATTGATTCTCACCATTTTTCTTGGAAAGTCTTTGAGGGTAGGGAGTTGGAGGATGATAAGTTGGTATTTTACCAACTTATCTCGTCTTTAAGCTTAGATGTTTCCTATGTTTGATTGATAAAATCGTGGGTTTAATGTCGTTTACTTCTATTTTACAGGTTCTATGTGATTTAGAAGTGATCATGAAGAAACCAAGTGAAAATGAGTCAAAACGAAGTTGAAAATAAGAAATATAGAAAATGGTCTCAGATGTCGCAATTGCGACATCAGCTTGGCAAATGCGAAGTGTCAGTAAAGATAGCAATGTTACACCCTATTTGTTTTCGTACGTAAAAGTGCCTCGTAAG
>AWOL01S0003740.1:0-15923 GCA_000715115.1 Nicotiana otophora
AAAGAGGAGCCAATTGCCATTGTTGATAAACAGGTTCGCCAGTTGAGATCCAAGAGGGTTTCCACAGTAAAAGTCCAGTGAAAGGGCCAACCAGTCGAGGAAGCGACTTGGGAGGCCGAGCAAAAACATGCGGAGCAGATATCCACACTTATTCGGCACTTCAGGTATAATTCTAAACCCATTCGAGGACGAACGTTTGTTTAAGAGGTGGAGAATGTGATGACCCAAAATGTCATCTTTAAATTTAATAATTAATTATGTGTTCTAAGATCTCGAAAAGTACTATTTATCATTCTTCGACTTGCGTGCGCAATCCGTAAAATTTTATGGAACGTTTTTATGTGAAAAATGGATTAAAATGTGGATTAGAGCTTTAAAACTCAATTGAGTTGACTTTTGTCAAAATTTAAGCAAATGGATTCGGATCAGTGTTTTGACAGTTCTAGTAGGTCCGTAGCGTGATTTGGGACTTGGGAGTATGCCCAGAATCAAATTCCGAAGTCCTAGCCCGAGATATGGAATTTTGAAGAATAATTAAAATGTTTAAGTTCAAATAGTGACCGGATGTCTAATTATGTGCAAATTACCCCAAAATAGAATTTTGATAATTCCAACAGTTCCGTATGGTGATTTTGGACTTAGAAGCGTGTTCGAAACTTTATTTGGAAGTTCGTAGTTAATTAGGCTTGAAATGGCTAAAAACAAGAATTTAGGTTTGGAAGTTTGACCGAGGAGTTGACTTTTTCATACCGGAGTCGGAATCCAGTTCCCAAAATGTTCTTAGCTCCGTTATGTCATTTATGACTTGTGTGTAAAATTTGAGGTCAATCAGAGTTGATTTGATAGGTTTCGACATCGAATATAGGAGTTGGAAATTTTAAGTTTCATTGAGCTTGAATGGGAGCATAATTCATGGTTTTAGCATCGTGTTATGTGATTTGAGGTTTCAAATAAGTTTGTATGATGTTTTAGGACTTGTTGGTATATTTTCTTGAGGTCCCGAGGGCCTCGGGTGGGTTTCAGATGGTTAACGGATCAAACTTTGGACTTAAAACAGCTGCTGCAATGTTTTTCCTTTCTGCTGGAAATTTCGGCCCAAAATCGAGGCCCAAAATCGAGCTCCCAAGAATTAAGGATGTGAATCGAGGCTGTGAATAGAGGTTGTGAATCGAAGCTGTGAATCGAGGATGTGAATCAAGGCTGTGAATCGAGGATGTGAATCGAGGCTGTGAATCGAGGATGTGAATCGAGGATGTGAATCGAGGCTGTGAATCGAGGCTGTGAATCGAGGATGTGAATCGAGGTTGTGAATCGAGGTTGTGAATTGAGGCTGTGAATCGAGGCTGCCAATCGAGGTTGTGAATCGAGGTCATGAATTGAGGGCTGCCTGGGCAGAATTCTAAAAGAGGGCATTCGTCCCATTCGCCATTTTTAACAAATTGGAGCTTGAGCAGAGGCGATTTTTGATAGATTTTCAAGGAAAAGATATTGGGGTAAGTAATTCTAACTTAGATTTGGTCTATGAACATAAATATATCATTGTTTTCACCATTTAATTAGTGTTTTGAGATTGAGATTTGAAAAGGTTTAGAAATCTCATAGAAACGAATTTTTGAGATTTCGGTATCGATTCAGAGTCGGATTTGAGTGAAACTGGTATCGTTGGACTCGTAATTGAATAGGTTTTCGGATTTCATAACTTTCACTGGATTTCGAGATGTGGGCCCCATGAACAAATTTTTAATTAATTTCAGAATTTCTATTAAAAATGTAGTGTTTTCTTATAGAATTGATCCCTATAATTTTTAGTGATTGTATCAAATTATTTTAGCTAGATTCGAGCCAGACATAGTTGGATTATCATGGAAAAGGCCTTCTAGTGGATTAAATTGGAGCAAATTGAAGTAAGTCTCTTGCCTAATCTTGTGAGGGGGAAATTTACCCCATAGGTGATTAAATTAAATATATTTTTGCTAAATTGCGGGGGCTACGTATGCACAAGGTGAAAAGAGTCCGTGCGTAGCTACTATTAATGCTAAAGTCCGGGTAGTTTAGGACTCAAGGCATGAATTACTTGTGTAATTTGTATTCTTTATTAAATAAAATATTTGATGTATATATTGTGAATTGTTATGAAAGGTAGAGAAATATGAAATTTTCATATGCTTAATTTTATTTAGATTAATTAATTGTTGAAATAAATTGTTATCCTTTCCAATACATTTTACAATAAATACTCTTATTCTGGAGGTACATAAGAAAATGTCCTCCTTTCTTGTGGATCGGGCCGAACGCCTCGGCAGGATAGATGCATTTATGGATCGTGCCGCACGTCCTTCGACAGTGTACACAATATTCTGGATCGGGCCGAACGACCTCGGCAGAAATTGTGCTTAATAATAATAATAATTACACGATATTTTGACTGTTTATTGCAGCTTGTAAAGCTATTTGATAAATTAAAAATTCATTGAAATTGAATTGCAGTTTTGTAAAACTAATTGATAAATTGGAATTTTTATTGAAATTGAAGGATTTAGTATATATATATATATATATATATATATATTGAGAATTGTTGCATTTTGAAGGAATTTAATTATTTTCTACTGGTTAAATAAATTATTGTTATATTCTATGAATCATGCTGATTTAAATATTCTAGCTTTATTTCAATTATTATTATTGACCCATAGTAAGTGTCAAAGTCGGCCATCTCGTCTCTACCACTTCGAGATTAGGCTTGATACTTACTGGGTACACGTTGTTTACGTACTCATACTACACTTGCTGCACTTTTTGTGCCGGATCTGAAACAGGTACTAGGGGAGGACCTATCATTACATATCCACGCCATCCCGAGGCATAGTGGTGAGCTGCCTTTCTGAGTCGTTCTGCAGCTACCGGTGCCGGCAGTTCTCTTCAAAGAAACGGATTATTATCGTGTTATGGCAGAAGAATGCAAGCTCACAATTGTTGGGCGATTCCTCAAACCAAGGCCACAAATTGACAAAATTAGGTCAAAATTCAAGGAATTAATCTCGATTAAAGGCTCTGCCAAGATTGGGGTTTATGACAAGTATAATATTTTTCTGGATTTCATCAATGAAGAAGACTTTAACTCAGTTTGGTTTAAAAGGGTGATTGAAATTGAAGGACATCAGATGTGGCTGCAAAAATGGTCTCCTGATTTCAAGCGTGAAGAGGATCTGCCTATTACTCTGGTATGGGTCCTCCTTTCTGGTTTACCTTTTCATATGCACACATGGAACTATGTTAAACAAGTGGTGAGTGAAATAGGTACTCCTCTTGAAATGGATTTGGCTACTAGAGGAAGAACGAGGCCTAGCATGGCAAGAGTCAGAGTCGAAATCGACCAGCTTAAAGACCAGCCAAACTCTGTTTATGTGGGACAGACATATAATAATGCTCCTCAGAAATATTTTGTGCAAAAATTAGAATTTGAAGGCGTACCAAAATACTGTAAATTTTGTCGAAAGCTGGAACACAATATGATCAAATGTAAAGCTCTAGAAAGGAAGAAAGCTGCTGAAAATAGAGAATTGGAAGCTCAAAAAATTGTGGCAAATCAGAGTGATGAAACAAAAGAAAATAAAACTGATAACAAACAGTGTTTCTGAAAATGGTAGTGCTATAAATAATGCTCAGAATAGTGACAATAGGATACATAATCAAGCGGAACAAAAGAGTGGTGCTGAACTGGAGAATCACTCTCAAAAGCCTTCAAGCAATATCAAAGATAGAACCAGCAGAAAAGTTAAAAAGCACAAACAGAAGAAATTGCCCAAGAAGAAGTCTAAAGTTATTTTCAAGCCTATGATCAATCTGTCTGATATTACAAACAGGGGTAAGAAGAAAAACAAAGGGATCACCATGGCTTTACAAAATATGAATCAAGAAAGTGAACATGAAGAGGCTAAGAATGATCAGAGGCAGTCGAGAAACATTAGAAAGGGGGATCATATTGGATCTACCAATAGTCAAGATACTTCTATTAAAAATCCAAGCAGTAAGGATCACACTGGATCTGCCAATAACAGTGAAGCCAAAGAAGCTTATTAGGAATCGATACAAGAAAATGATGATAAAAATAAAAATAGAGATCAAGAGAAAAGACAAGAAGGAAAGAAAGCTCTTACAATGAGAGATTATGTCAATGAATCAACAAGTGTTCCTTCAGAGATTAGAAATCTTCCTGGGATCGATGTGGTAGTTGATCTCAATATAGAATACAATCCAAAATAAGACAAATATGTTACAAGCCAACAAATTGAAGTGACCTTCCCTAATAGGGTAACCGTCATGATTCCAGAAGACCAACTCCAAACAGACTCGAAGGAAGGAACTTTTCAGGTCATAGAAGGTAAAGAAAAAAGGAAAAAAGAACAAAAACAAAGATACTACACCTCCTAAAGGAGGAAACTCATGCTAACTTGATTTATGTTTCCATGATAAGTGCAATATTTTGGAACATTGGGGGAGTCAATATAAAAAAAGCCTTGCCAAGACTAAAAAAACTGATTACCATCTATAAGGTGGAATGTGTTTCCATTATGGAACCTTTTGCCAGAATCAATCAAATTGAAAGGTGCAGGAGGTTCCTTGGCTATCAACATTGTGTCTCCAATACTAATGGTCAGATTTGGATCATGTGGTCAGGCAGCAACATGGCCATTGTTTTGAACAATCATGAGCAACAACTTACAATCAAATTGCATTATGGGGCTGCTAATAGTGATCTCTATATCATAGCAGTGTATGCTAAATGCACTCCTGAAGAAAGGAGAGAACTGTGGAGTAGTTTAGAGTTTACTAATCTCCAGGTGAATGGTCCATGGTGCATTGGGGGTGATTTCAATGTCATTCTTGATCCAGATGAAAAAACGGTGGCAGACCACATAGAACGAGTAAAAGTCTTGAATTCAGTACTTGTATGGATTACTGTGGAATGATGGATTTGGGTTTTGTTGGGCCAAAATACACATGGTGTAACAATTGAGAACCTAGAAGAAGAATATAGAAGAGTCTTGACAGAGTGCTTATCAATGATCAATGGTCTCAGGTTTTTCAAAACAGCAAAATCAATCACTTGGCTAGAATTGGATCTGATCATAGACCTATTCTAATTCAATGCCATGATTCTAACCAACCGGGGCCTAAATATTTCAAGTTTCTTAATTTATGGACTAATCAACCATCGTTTTTGCAGGTAGTAGAAGAAGTCTGGAATAATCAAGTTCATGGAAATCCTTCGTGGAGGTTTCAACAAAAACTTAAAATGCTTAGTAGAAGACTGACTCAATGGTCTAAAGAAGACATTGGCAATGTTTTTGATCAAGTCCAATATTGGAAAAACAAATTGCAAGACCTTGAACAGAGTGATCTTATTAACAATAATGATATCTCTAGGAATGAACTGAATAAAGGCCAAGCAGAATACATTAGGTGGATGGGGATGCAGGATGGCATTCTCAGGCAGAGAGCTAGGGTGAACTGGTTCGAAGAAGGTGATGCTAACACTAAATATTTTCATAGCACCATCAGAGATAGAAGGAGAAGACTACAAATTCACAAAATTAAAGACCACAGAGGTCACTGGATTGAGGGAGATTCTAACATTGGCAAAGCAGTTGTTCACCATTTCCAGCATTTCTTTAATATCAAACACTACTTTAATGATCAAAAAATCATCAATTGTATCCCTCAGTGTGTTAATGATGATGACAATGACCCTCACTGCCATTCCTGACATTGAAGAGATTAGAGATGTTGTATTCAACATGAGTCCTACTAGTGCAGCTGGGCCGGATGGATATAATGGGAAATTCTTCTAAACCTGCTGGGATATCATTAAGGAGGATATTACTGATTTTGTTTAAGATGTCTTCAATGGTAGGAGACTTTCTAATTTTTTTTCTCATACTTGCCTTGTTCTTATTCCTAAAGTGGACTCTCCTAGTAGTTTCTTGGATTTGATACCTATTAGTTTGAGTAACTTTACGGCCAAGATTATCTCCAAAATCCTTTCTAGAAGATTGAATCTTATCCTAGGGAAGCTCATATCCGAGAATCAGAGTGGCTTTGTTAAAGGTATATTGATCACTGAAAACATCCTGCTAGCCCAGGAGATTGCTCAAGGTGTGAACAAAAAGAACAGAGGAGGCAATGTTATTATAAAACTCGACATGGAAAAAGCCTATGACAGAATTTTATGGACTTTCCTGATGGCAGTAATGAGAAAATTTGGCTTCTCAGAAAATTTTATCTGGGGGCTCTTATAAGGAATCTAGTACTCTATCATCATCAATGGGGAAAGAACTAGTTTTTTCACATCTACCTAGTGCCTCAAACAAGGAGATCCCTTATCCTCTTCTTTGTTTATTATCGGAGCTGAGGTTCTTTCCAGATCTCTCAATGAGCTGAATGATTCTATTAGCTTCACTCCTTTTAGCATGGATCACAGAGGTCCAATAATCAACCATTTAGCTTATGCCGATGATATTGTTATTTTTTGTGTAGGCAACAACATAACTATCAAGCTTATCAAAAAGGTTATTGACAGGTATGAAAAGGCTTTTGGGCAGAAAGTTAGCAATGACAAGAGTTTCTTTATCATAGCCCCTCACACTTGTGCCACAAGAATCAATAGAATCAGAAATGCTACTGGTTATATGGATAAGTCTTTTCCATTCTCTTATCTGAGGTGCCCTATATATTATGGGAGAAAGACAAGCAATCTCTTTGATGGTATGCTCTCCAAAATTATCAAAACACTCAATGGATGGCAGGCCAATATGTTGTCTTCTGGGGGGAGAATAATCTTGATCAAACATGTTCTGCAGTCCCTTCCCACATACATTTTGTCTGCTATGAATCCTCCTAAAGGAATTACCAAGCTCATGGAGAAACACTTTGAAAATAGTTTTTGGAACACCAATGATTGTAAACATAAATATCATTGGTCTTCATGGAACAATCTATGTCTCCCTCAAGATGAGGGAGGAGTTGGTGTCAGGAAAATGGAGGACATCATTGATACACTTAGCATTATAAGGTGGTGGAGATTCAGAACTCACCCTTCCCACTAGGCCAACTTTCTCAAGAGTTAATATTACAAAAGAGCTCATCCGGTGAACAAAGGTCTAAATCCAACTGATTCTCATATTTGGAGAAACATGTTAATAATCAGGAACAAAGTGGAGAATAACATTAGAGGGGAAGTTTAGAAAGGTAATTGTAGCTTCTGGTGGGACAACTGGACTGGCAAAGATGCTTTAGCCAATCTTTTACAAGGAGGTGGGAGGTCTACTAAAGTACAGGTAAAACAGTTCTTGAATAATGGAGAATGGAATATTGGTAAACTTAATGGATTTCTCCCTGATCATATTACTGATAGCATTGTGCATCTGAAAACTGGGGATCCAAATGAAGATGACTTCCCTGTTTGGATTATTTCTAATGATGGGAACTTTTCTTCTAATTCAGCATGACACTCTATTGGATTCAAAAAGCAAAAGAATAATTTTATAAACAAAATCTGGTATAATTCTATCCCCTTCAAAAGGTCTTTTATCACTTGGAGAATTTTTAAAAATAGGTTGCCATTTGATGATGTTATTTGCAGATTTGGAATATCATTTTCAGATGTTCCTGTTGTTCTTCTGCGCAGGTAGAAACAGTGCAACATGTCTTCAACAATAGTGATGCTGCAAACTTCATATGGAATTCCATTGGGAATGAACTTGGAATCAAGCATCAACAGGAACCTGTTATTGCTACCTTCGGGAGATGGTGGGAGACAAGCGCCAACAATAAAGTACATAATCAAATCCTACAGATAGCCCCCACGATCATATGTTGAGAACTTTGGAAGCAGAGGAATGCATGTAGATATGGAAAACAGAAGAAATTTCAGTTAAACACTATGAGACATCAAAGCTTTTGGACCCTAAAAGCAGCTATTTCTAACCTTGTTCCTGGTGACTATACTCAGATGGAATGGCCCTTATTATGTAATAAAATTGAGAGAGTCAGACCATCCCAAAAATGGATGCAAGTTACATGGGAACCCCCTCTACTAGGAACTGTCAAAGTTAATACTGATGGTAGTTTTAGCAAGGAAAGTGGAAAAGCAGGCATTGGAGGGGTGGTCAGGGACTGCCAATAGGATCTTATTATGGCATTTTCTATACCTATCAGTTGTGATAGTAATACCATGACGGAGGCTAAAGCAGCTGAGTTTGGAGAAAAATGGTGTAGCCAAAATGGATACACTAATTTTTCCCTCGAACTGGACTCAATGGTCATCGCAGATATGCTCGCAGAAAGAGACACCAACAATTTGAAGATCAAGATGGTGATTGATTGAGCTTCCTACATTGTTGAAAATGCTAGAGTTAGTGTCAAGCACTGTTTCAGAGAAGGTAATCAGGTAGCAGATTATCTTGCAAAATTGGCTACCACCACAAATCAGAGGAGACTGTTTCATTCATTCCAACAAATGCCCAACAGTGCAAAAGGATATTTCCTCCTAGATAAATGGCAGCTTCCTAGTATAAGGACAAAATATGAAAAATTTAATTTCTTTGTTAGCTAATTAGAATCTCGGGTTTGAAACCAAAAAGTAAAAGAGATCCTAGTAAGTTTAAAGGGTCTTACGCTTCACGAATTCAGTTTAGTCGGACACCATTATGGGTACTAGACATCGGGTAGAATACCAAAAAGAATAACCAAGGAAATAATATTTTGATACAACCAACACATAAAGTAACTTCATTATAATCAATTTACATTGTTGTTAAATCAATACATCGCATAGTTCACAACCCGGATTTCTCACCTTTGGGACCGTGATGGCGCCTAATATTTTACTCGCTAGGCAAGTCAACGTTAGAGTAAATTGATTGCCATTTTAAACAATTCAAGTAAATAAAACTCATTTAAACTGAAATAAAACTGGAATGTTGTACGAAAAAGGTAAATAACTAAGAATGTCTAAGTACAATCCCGAATTTGGAGTCACAAGTGCACGAGCTACTAGAAGTTCTACAAATAGAGTCTGAAATACAACTGTATCAAATAAAATGAACAGTAAATGAGGAAAAAGGAAGGGGATGCCAGCAGATCTACCTCGAGTCTCCAAATGTGATAATCCGAGCTGATGCACCTCACGTACATATGGGGACCAATACACAAATCTGCACAAGAAGTACAAAGTGTAGTATGAGTACAACCGACCCAATGTACTCCGACAATGCCGAGCCTAACCTCGACGAGGTAGTGACGAGGCTATGACAAGACACTCATGTAATTAAACCTGTACTAACATAGATATAATTTAATACGTACAATTGGGAGGGAACATGAAAAAGGGGAACAAGATACGATAATACAACAGGAACGAAAACATAAGACAATCAAATAAATCATCAACCAATGAAAATGGATAAACATAATGAATAAAGACGACACGACATCACCCATCATGCTTTTACTCTCAACCTTACCATGAAACGATAATAATGGCACGGAATCACCCTTCGTTCTTTTACCCTCAACCTCTCTATAAATCGATAAATATGGCACGACATCACCCTTCGTGCTTTTACTCTCTTCCTCACTATGCATTAATCAATAAATGAAGCAATAAGAGGCACGACGTCACCCTTCATGCTTTAACACTCTCCCTTACCATGTAGTAATGAATATAAAAATTTGGGAGATAGATAATGCAAGAATAAACCTTTCGCTCAATAATGGTTCCAAGATGCCAAACCTCAACTTCCAAAATTACTCAACCATCACAATTAATACATAAATGCGGAAAGAACGGTCAAGTAAATAATAATCTAATCTAAGCATGGTTTTTATAATTAAAGAGAGCAATAAATCACAAGAAAACAAGTTCCACCCGCATGCTTTTAACCCAGAAATAAAGCATAAGTGCTTATCACCTCACATATACGTTGTACCCACACATTTAAACACATAGCAAATAGGCAAACAAGTACTAATCCCTCAAGTCAAGATTAACCACGACACTTACCTCACTTCGCAATCAACTCAGAGCTCTACCGGGGCCTTTTCTCTAAAATCCACCTCCAAACCAATCGTATCTAACAAAAATCGACTCGATATTGTCAAATAATGCTAAGGGAATTAATTACAATACATAAAGTTAGGATTTTTAGACTTTTCCCAAAGAGTAAAAAAAAAGACCCAACCCAGGGCCCGCCTGGTCAAAACTCGAGATTCGAATCAAAACCCATTTATCCATTCACTCCCGAGCCCGATTATGTAATTAGTTTCAAAATATGACCCATAATTGAGGTCTAAATTCCCAATTTTCAAACCCCCCCCCCATTCTTCCCAAATCCCTAGTTTTCTACCATGGATGAACAAAGATTAAGGCTAGCAATTAACGAGTGATGCTAGAAATGGAAGAAAATGAGTTAAAGTATACTAACCTATGAATTGGTGATGAATTTTCTCTTCCAAATCGCCTCTAGGCTGAGCATAAATGGAAAGATGGTGAAAAATGGGTGAAACCGTTTAGAAATCTAAATGACTAGGCGTCAGGTGTTCATTGCGTTCGCGAGACACCTTACGCGTTCACGAAGGGCACTGCCTAGATGGCTTACGTGATCGAGAATTACTCTATGCGTTCGCGAGCCTGGGCTCGCGTTCGCGTAGAGTAAGTCCATTTCCCACCCACCGCCTATCTAACACTACGCGTTCGCGATTAAGTGGTCGTGTTCGCGAAGAGCATACCCCCCATTGCTCCACATTCATGACCATGGTCTCGCGTGCATGAAGAATGAAATACTCCCAATCCCAGATTCCCCTTCGCGACCGCGAAGCACATGACACCAGATACAACAGAAGCTCAAGAAACCACAATTTGCTAAGTCTGAAACACCCGTAGCCTATCTGAAACTCACCCGAGCCCTCGGGCATCTAAACCAACTATGTACACAAGTCCAAGAACATTATACAAACTCGCTCGCGCGATCAAAATACCAAAATAACACTTAGAACTACGTATCAGATACCAAAACGAATGAAATTTTCAATAAAACTTAAGAACTTACATTTTAATAACCGGACGTCCGAATCACGTCAAATCAACTTTGTTTTGCACCGAAATTTGCAAACAATTGATAAATACAGTAATGAACGTATACCAAGTTCCGAAATTAAAATTCGGATCCGGTAATAATGAAGTCAAACATTGGTCAAACATAAAATTTCTTTAAACCTTTAAACTTCTTACTTTCAACAAATTGCGATAAATCAAGCTAGGGACCTCCGAATTCGATTCCGTGAATACGCCCAAGTCCCAAATAACGATTGAACTTTTCTACTCTTATTCTCTCGCAGATGGCGAGAATACGTAATGCTTCCTCAGCTGAGCAGCAGCTAGAGCCTCCAGTGATAGCTCTTACGCGGGGCAGAGGTCGAGGATGAGGCCGTGCCAGAGGCCGAGGCAGGGGTCGAGCTCAGCCTAGGGCCCGAGCAGCAGCCCCAGCAGTGGAGCCTCAGATATAGATTGACGAGGAGGTTCCAGTCCAGACTGTTCCTATCGGTCCAGCTCAGGTTCCGGAGGGGTTCATTGCTACCCCATTACTCAGGACGCTTTGGTCCGTTTGGTGGGCCTTATGGAGAGTGTGGCCGAGACCGGCACATTTCCCATGGCACCAGTAGTCTCTCAGGCTGGAGGAGGAGCCCAGACTCCTACCACTCCCGTTCCGGAGCAGATAGCTCCCCAGTATCAGGCTCCAGCAACTCAACCAGTCAGATTAGTTCAGCGGATTATTGCGGCACTGGTCGGAGATGGGCTAGCTATGTCTTCTGTGGCTTTATGTAGATTGGAAACGTTTATCAAGATCTTTCCTGTTCACTTCAGCGGTGCTCCTTCAAAGGATCCCCAGGAGTATCTTGACAGCTGTCACGAGCTTTTGCGGAACATGGGTATAGTGGAGACCAATGGGGTCGACTTTGCTGCATTTCAGATGACTGGTTCCGCAAAGAAATGGTGGAGAGATTACTTGTTGTCCAGACCAGCTGGGTATCCTGCTCTTACTTGGGACCAGTTCTCTCAGCTCTTCATATAGAAGTTTCTACCTATCACATTGAGGGAGGAGTGTCGCCGTCAGTTTGAGCGTCTCTAGTAGGGCGGTATGACTGTTACTCAGTATGAGACCTGTTTTGTGGATTTGGCTCGTCATGCTATTCTTCTGCTTCCCACCGAGAGAGAGAGAGGGTGAGGAGGTTTATTGATGGACTTACTCAGCCTATCAGATTGCAGATGGCTAAGGAGACTAGGAGTGAGATTTCTTTTCAGGCGGCTTCTAATGCTGCCATACGGGTCGAACTGGTTCTTACTCAGGGAGGTCAGGGGTCTGACAAGAGATCTCGTCATTCCGGTGAGTTCAGCAGTGCCTCGTCTAGAGGCAGGAGTACTTTTGTTAAAGGCCATCCTCCCTGGCCGTTTCATTCAGCGCTCCAGGCATCCCACGGTGCCTCAGGAGGTCGTGGCCCTCAGATGTATTATTCCGACCAGCTAGTCTACAGTGCACCACCAGCTCCTATTATTGCACCTCCTCTCCAGAGTTATCAGGGTGGTTATTCAGGTCGACAGGGTCAGCAGTCAGAGCAGCCGAAGTTATGTTATACTTGTGGTGATTCGAGGCACATTGCTAGATTTTTCCCTCGGGAAACGGGTAGCTCACAACATTAGAGTTCCCGTGCCATGGTTCCGGCACCAATTGCTGCACCACCTACTCAGCCAGCCAGAGGTAGGGGTCAGGCAGCCAGAGGTAGAGGCCAGGCAGTTAGAGGTGGAGCTCAGGCCGTTAGAGGTGGAGACCAGCCAGTTAGAGGCCGTCCCAGGGACGTAGTTTAGGGTGGTAGGGCCCGGCCCCGGTGTTATGCTTTCCCAGACAGGCCTGAAGCTGAGTCATCTGACGCTGTTATCACAGGTACTGTTTCAGTTTGCAGTAGAGATGCCTCAGTTCTATTTGATCCGAAATCTACTTACTCCTATGTGTCATCCAATTTTGCTTCCTATTTGATTGTGCCCCGTGATTCTTTGAGTGCCCATGTGTATGTGTCCACACCAGTGGGAGATGCTATTATTGTAGATCGTGTTTATCGTTCGTGTGTGGTCACCATTGGGAGTCTTGAGACTCGTGTAGATCTTCTACTTCTCGACATGGTTGATTTTGATGTCATACTGGGTATGGATTGGCTGTCACCTTATCATGCTATATTAGATTGTCATGCCAAGACGGTGACCTTAGCCTTGCAAGGGTTGCCTCGATTAGAGTATAGAGGGAATCTTGGCCATTCTGCCAGCAAGGTAATCTCTTATATGAAGGCTCGGCATATGGTCGAGAAGGGGTGTCTAGCTTATTTGGCTTATGTCCGCGATTCTAGTGCGGAGGTTCATTCCATGGATTCAGTGTTGGTTGTTCGTGAGTTTCCAGAGGTGTTTCCTGTAGACCTGCCGGGGATGCCACCCGACAGGGATATTGATTTCTGCATTGATTTGGCTCCGGGCACTCAGCCTATTTCCATTCCGCCATATTGAATGGCCCCTCCAGATTTGAAAGAATTGAAGGAACAGTTATAAGATTTGCTTGATAAAGGCTTCATTAGACCTAGTATCTCGCCCTGGGGTTCTCCTATGTTGTTTGTGAAGAAGAAATATGGATCGATGAGGATGTGTATAGATTATCGGCAGTTGAACAAAGTCACCACCAAGAACAAATATCCATTACCGAGGATTGATGATTTATTTGATCAGCATCAGGGTGCCAAGGTGTTTTCAAAGATTTATTTGAGATTTGGCTACCATCAGTTGAGGATTAGGGCATCCGATGTTCCTAAGATAGCTTTTTGGACTCAATATGGGCATTGTGAGTTTCTAGTGATGTCATTTGGATTGACAAATGCCCCAGCAGCATTCAAGGATTTGCTGAACTGGGTGTTCAAACCCTATTTGGATTCCTTTGTGGTTGTGTTTATTGATGATATCTTGATCTACGCCCACAGTCGAGGGGAGCATGAGCAGCACCTTCGGATCGTTCTTCAAACTCTGAAAGACGGCCAATTATATGCTAAGTTCTCAAAATACGAGTTTTGGTTGAGTTCAGTTGCTTTCTAGGTTACGTTGTATCAGCAGAGGTTATTCAGGTGGATCCTAAGAAGATTGAGGCAGTTCAGAATTGGCTTAGACCCACATCAGCTACAGAGATCCGTAGTTTCCTGGGTTTGGCGGGTTATTACCATCGATTTGTGAAGGGGTTTTCATCCATAGCAGCCCCGTTGACCAGATTGACCCGGAAGGGTGCCCCGTTTAGGTGTTCAGATGAGTGTGAAGTGAGCTTTCAAAAGCTCAAGACAGCTTTGACTATGGTACTGGTGTTGGTGTTACCCATAGGTTCAGGATCTTATACAGTATATTATGACGTATCTCGTATTGGTCTGGGTGCGGTGTTAATGCATGGTAGAAAGGTTATTTCATATGCTTCACGACAACTGAAGGTCCACGAGAAGAATTACCTTGTTCATGATCTAGAGCTGGAAGCCATTGTTCACGCGCTAAAGAATTGGCATGCCATGTGAGGTATTCACTGATCATCGGAGCTTGCAATATTTGTTCAAGCAGAAGGAACTAAATTTGAGGAAGAGGAGGTGGCTGGAGCTATTGAAAGACTATGATATCAGCATATTGTATCATCCCGGGAAGGCCAATGTGGTGGCCGATGCTTTGAGTAGAAAGTCAGTCAGTATGGGTAGCCTTGCATATATTCCAGTTGGTGAGAGACCACTTGCATTGGATGTTCAGGCCTTGGCCAACAAGTTCGTGAGGTTAGATGTTTCTGAGTCCAGCCGTGTTCTAGCTTGTACAGTTGCTCGGTCTTCTTTATTTGAGTGCATCAGAGATCAGCAGGATGACGATCCTCATTTACTTGTCCTTAGAGACACAGTGCGGCACGGTGGTGCCAAGCAGATTACTGTTGGAGATGACGGAGTTTTGAGGATGCAAGATAGTATTTGTGTGCCTAATATGGATGGACTTCATGAGTTGATCCTTGAGGAGTCCCACAGTTCCCGGTATTCTATTCATCCAGGCACCGCCAAGATGTAGCATTATTGGTGGAGGCGAATGAAGAAGGACATAGTTGCCTATGTAGCTCGGTGCCTAACTTGCTAGCAGGTAAAGTGTGAGCATCAAAGACCTGGTGGTTTACTTCAGAGGTTAGATATTCCTGAGTGGAAGTGGGAGCGTATCACTATGGACTTTGTTGTTGGACTCCCACGGACTCAGAGGAAGTTCGATGCAGTTTGGGTCATTATGGACAGGTTGACTAAGTCAGCGCATTTCATTCCTGTGGCAGTTACCTATTCCTCGGAGCGGTTGGCAGAGATTTATATTCGTGAGATCATCCGTCTTCACGGTGTGCCCGTGTCTATCATTTCTGATCGAGGTACGCAGTTTACCTCACTTTTGGAGGGCAGTTCAGCATGAGTTGGGTATGCGGGTTGAGCTGAGCACAACATTTCATCCTCAGACGGACGAGCAGTCCGAGCATACTATTCAGATCTTGGAGGATATGCTCCGTGCCTATGTTATTGACTTTGGAGGTTCTTGGAATCAGTTTTATCCGTTAGCGTAGTTTGCCTACAGTAATGGCTACCAGTCGGGCATTTAGATGGCTCCCTATGAGGCATTATATAGTAAACGGTGTAGGTCGCCAGTTGGGTGGTTCGAGTCGGGGGAGGCTCGGTTACTAGGTACAGATTTAGTTCAGGAGGCCTTGGACAAGGTCAAGATTATACAGGATCGACTTCGTACAGGTCAGTCCAGGCAAAAGAGTTATGCTGACCGTAAAGTT
>AWOL01S0003742.1:5659-19062 GCA_000715115.1 Nicotiana otophora
ACCCGGACTTTTGCATTAATAGTAGCTACGTACGAACTCTCGTCATCTCGTGCGTACGTAGCCCCCGCAATTAGCAGAAATTATTTAATTTAATCACCTATGGCGTAATTTTCTCCTCACAAGATTAGACAAGAGACTTACCTCAATTTGCTCCAATTTAATCCAATAGTAGACCCTTTCCTTGATTATCCAACTCTGTCTGGATGGAATCTAGCTAAAATAATTCGATACAATCACTAAAAATTCTAGAAATCAATTCCATAAGCAAATACTACATTTTCATTAAAAATTCGAAAATAACTCAAAACTAGCCCGTGGGACCCACGTCTCGGAATCCGATGAAAGTTACGAAATATGAACGCCTATTCAACCACGAGTCTACTCATACCAAAATTACTAAATTCCAATAACAATTCGGCCCTAAAATCCTCAAATCTATCCAAGAGGGTTTTCAAATGTTTCCAACTTAATTCTCCAATTAAATGATAAAAACAGCGATGGATTCAGGTAATTTAACTAATATCGAGTTAAAAATACTTACCCCATTGTTTTCTCTAAACATCTCTCAAGAATCGCCTAAATACGAGCTCCAAATCGTTAAAAATGAATTCTGAACATAACATTCTGCCCATGCTCTCTGTTCTTCGCGAACGCGACCCTTGTCTCGCGCTCGCGAAGCACAAAATTGTGTTGCTCAACTTTACTCTTCGCGAACGTGATGCACTGCCAAACTTGGCCTTCGCGAAGGCGAAGCTTTAATGCCCAAAACCCCGCATGGCCTCGCCCTCTACGCGAACGCGAAAGCCTTCACGCGTTCGCGAAGCACAATGCCATCACCCTTCGCGAACGCGGGCCATTCTTCGCGAACGCGAAGAGAAAATCTCGCCTGCCCCAGTTTTCCCTTCGTGAACTCGAGACCTCTCTCGTGAACGCGAAGAAGGAAACCAGAGCTGGACACCAGAAATCCTTCAGCTATTTCCCAAGTTCGAAAATGATCCATTAACCTTCCGAAACTCACCTGAGGCCCTCGGGACCTCAACCAATTACACCAACAATTCCTAAAACATCATACGAACTTAGTCGAAACCTCAAATCATATCAAATAATGAAACTTAAAAGTTTCTAACTTCTACATTAAATGTCGAAACCTTTCAAATCAAGTCCGATTGACCTCAAATTTTACACACAAGTGATAATTGGCAAAAAGGAGCTATAAAAATTTTCAGAACTGGATTCCGACCCCGATATCAAAAAGTCAACTCCCCAGTCAAACTTCCAAACTTAAATTCTTGTTTTAGCCATTTCAAACCTAATTTAACTACGGACATCCAAATAAAATTTTGAACACGCTTTTAAGTCTAAAATCACTATACAGAGTTGTTGGAATCATTGAAATTCTATTCCGAGGTCGTTTTCTCAAAATGTTGACCGAAGTCAAACTTGTCCTTGTAAAGCCAACTTAAGGAACCAAGTATTTCGATTTCAACTCAAATACTTCCAAATCTCGAACCAACCATCCCCGCAAGTCATAAATTATTAAAAACACATACGAGAAGTTTTATTTTAGGGAACGAGGTTCTAAAAGTTAAAATGACCGATTGGGTCATTACAAGATTGGAGAAATAAATTTGTGAATTATCTGCAGTATGGAATATTACTTGAGGATAAAAATCAATCCCAACTACGGCGAATAAAGAAACTCGATATAGCTTAATAGAAGACAATTTGTATCGAAAAATATTAAGTGGACCTTTAGCTGGGTGCCTTGGATCCTCACAATCTGAATACGTGATGCGAAAGGTACATGAAGGATAATGTGAAAATCACGTTAGTGGAAGGTCACTAGTAAAAACGCTAATAGGAGCAGGATATTATTGGCCAAGGATGGAAGATGAGGCGGATAACTTCGTAAAAAGGTGCGATAAATTCCAATGGTACATAAATAATATACATCAACTGGCAGAATTTCTTCATTCGATTATCGCACCATGGCCGTTTATGAAGTGGAGAATGGATACCATAGTTCCTCTGCATCAAGCATCAGGAAAGGTACAATTTTTATTAATTTTGACTGATTATTTTTATAAGTGGGTAGAGGCAGATGCCTTCAAACAGGTACAAGAAAAGAACGTTATTGACTTCATTTGGAGGAATATAATATGTAGATTTGGGGTTCCAAGGGAAATCATATTTGATAATGGGCCACAATTCGTGGGAGCAAAGGTCACTGATTTTTTCAAACGATGGAAATTTAAACGGATTACTTCGGCACCGTATTATCCTGAAGCTAATGGACAAGCAGAGTCGATAAATAAAATTATTGTTAACAATATAAAAAATGTTTAGAAGAATCAAAAGGCAGGCGGCCTGAAGTGCTACTTGGGGTATTATGGGCCTATATGACAACGACAAAAATAAGCACGCGAGAAACTCCATTTCACTTGTTTATGATACTGAGGCGCTCATTCCAGTGGAAATATAAGATATAAACTTGAGGTTTGAGCATACAAATGAAGTATCTAATGAGGAATAGCTTTGTACATATTCGGATTTGACATAAGAATGAAGGGAAGCAGCTTTGATACAGATTGCAGCGCAAAAACAAAGGATTGAGAGATATTACAACAGAAGGGATAATATTTGATGTTTCAATATTGGGTACTTTGTCCTTAGGAAGGTATTTTAGTCAACACAGGCGGCAAATGCAGGGAAATTGAGTCCGAATTGGGAAAGACCTTATCGAGTTTGAGGCATTGCTGGAAAATGAGCATATGAGTTGGAGACCATGGACGAAAAAGTGTTACTTCCAATTGGAATGCGGTACACTCGAAGAAATACTACTTTTGAGCAAGTATTCACGGTCAGGTATCACAAAGTTTATTAGTTATTTCATTTAAATTTTACTAACCATTTTAGATGATATGCAAAAAGCTAGCCCGAACCAAATGATGACATTAGACCCAAAAGAGATGCGGAATGCTTAATTATTCTCGGTCTAGGTTACAATAATTCTGATAGAAATGGTTAAGCAGTCATCATCTAAAAAATTACCCCCGAGTGCCGTATATATTTTCTTTTTAAGGGAAAGGACCATATAAGGAAGTTGATCAAGTGTTTCAGTTTTCATACTTCAAAGCTAAAATACTAGGGGGGCTATGCATATGGAAGAACTACAACCCAAAAGCATATCTCAATGGCCAAAGAAAAAATCTTGAAGAAAATTTTGAATTTTCAAGCTCAAAGATTAAATAGGAAGTGAAGAATTGAAGAATCAACAGGAAATTGAAGATTCAACAGACAACTCCCAATAGCTATTAGGTTAAGGCTACAAACATAGTCATGAGATAATTGTACCTATACCTGTAAATATGTTATAATGAAAGTAGTTATGAAAATCATGTACATAAATAATTATTTTGAAAGTTCAAATAAAACTTCTTCAAATTACTTCATATGTCATACTTTTACACCAATATGAGAATGAGACGTCATCTTCATTAGTGTCATTTATATAAGGGCCCTCTTTTATAAATAAGAACGAGCGTATCACATCATATTAAAGTATTTATTCCATTTGGATAATGCAAGAAAAAGCTAGGAAATTAAAGAACAATAACATACTTAAAATATGTTGAAAGTTAACACTGATATTGATGTTCACAAAAGTTTCCAAGGAACAAATAAAAAAACATCCAAAAATATCTAAGTAATATGAAAAAACATTATTGAAATAGAAAACTAGGGAACATCTTGAGAAGGAGCGAAAGGATCAACTTGGAAACTTGAAGATGAAGGGTGGGGATCAACAGGATCAACCTCTGAACCGTCTTTTCTTAAATCACACTTAGAACATTCATTCTCGAGTGTAGAGAAACTTTGGCGTTGATAAGTAGTTTCGATTGCATCCTTAGCCTTTGCAATCTCAACTTCGAGATCAAAGTCTTCTTGGCTAGCCTTGGTCAAAGTTTCAATACGCGTGTTCAGGAAGGCCCAACTCACATTTAGAGTTAGTTTATCATCGAGAGCCTCATAAGTTTTTTCAATTGTTCAACTTCAACCCTCGGTTCTTCTTTTACAGCCTCGAAATCTTCATAAGAAACCTTCAAAGGTTCAAGAGTAGCTTCAAGGAACTCAACTTTGTTGGAAGAGGTGCAGAGATCTTCTTGGGCTTGAGTTAATGCTTGGATCAGATCACACGCATACACTTTTTTTTGATTCATAAGTTCTTTCAGACTTTGAATCTCTTCATTGCCTTTGAGTGCTGCTCAGCAAAGGTGGCTTCTATCCTATAATTTTCCTTCTCTGCCTGATTGGCAGAAGCCTTTAATACTGCTAACTCAACAATAATGATCCTTAGTTGCTACTCCAAAGTCTTTTTCTCACCAGCCAAAATGTCTTTCTCTAACTGGAGTCTCTAAAATTGTTCATTCTAATAGTCAGCTTTCGTTCTCAACTTTATGACTTTCTACCCAATCCAAGCTACTCTCTTCATTAGCTCTGTACTTATTAAGTTGATTTGTAAAACGGCAAGGAAAAAATATTATAAACCTAAATAAAGAAGAAGTGAAAGAGATAAGAGAAGAAACATATACCTTGAGAGCAGAATGAATAACATCATCCATCAGAGTGATAGAGAAGTGAGATTCAAGTTTCTCCCTTTCAAGGGGCCAATTAAAGGTTTCAACCAAACCGCAGCTAGGTTGGATTTCTTCAATAAGTTCATGCCCTTGGGGACTTCAATCATAACATGCTTCATACCTCTCCCACTGGAAGGGAAAACTTCATCACGAGGAATAACAACATAAGTAGTAGCAAGAGCAACATGGCTCAAAGGAAGGGTTGCAAGATATGGCTCATCAGAAACAAAGCCAAACTCTTCTTCTTTACCCTCAAATCCTTGAATAGAAAGCCTCTCAACAGAATTTGAAGGGGGGTTCAAGACAGGACCAATGTTTTCATCCTCAAAAATTTCTAAAGGGACATCTTCAGGCTCATTGATTAGGCGAAAAGGCACGAAGCTTGAATGTTGGTTCTGAGGAGCATTGGATTCATCGTCCTAGACAATGCATCTTCTGATTCAAGGCTTCTTCACTAGGGATCCTTCATCTTCTTACTCTTCAGTAGAAGCACGAGATTCTTTATTTTTTTCTTTTTGAAGAGGACACATTCAAAATTCGCTCTTAAGAAGTGTTGACATTGAGTCTAACTGTAGGAGTGAAAGCGGGATGGACTCTATGGATAGCAAATCCTGAAAGTTACAAAGGATGTCAAAATAAGAAGGAAAAAGTAAAAACTTCATGGTAAAGTAAAGTAACATACCATGGGTTTTAACTTTCCACCCAAACTTTTGGGATAGAAATTTCTACGATCTTTGCTCCATATGAGCGACAAACAATATTTTTTCTACTCAATCACAAAAGTCGGGTAGTTCACCAAAAACATCCATGATTGCTGAAAAAAAAGAAAATATGGATAAGAAAATTAGTATTCTAAAAGAGAAAATAGCATAGTGAAGAAGCAAAGGGAAATACTCACGTGCAAAGTTTCATTTCTTGGGAAAGGGCATGTTCTCTTCTCCCACTAAGGCATGAGTGGGAACAATCATGAATCGAGCATACCAACCTCGGTCACTATCATCTTCAGGACTGACCAAGACACTTTTTCTTCTTGCTGCAAGTGTAAAACCACCCTCACAAAAAAACTTTGGGGAATACAGATGGAGGACATAGCGAAAAGAGAAAGGGGCAGAAACTAAGCCTGATAGATAGTGAAGGAAAGCCACGACCCTCCATATTATCGGTCCTATTTGACCAAGGCAAATGTGAAATAGCGACAGAATTTAATAATCACTGGGTCAATAGGAGGCTTGAATCCTAAAGTGAAAGGGCAAGTGTAGACAAACGAATAACCCTCACGGTAAGTGGTTATTCAGTCATCGACATTAGGGGATATGGTTGAGAAGTCTGGTTTCCAATAACATTCTCGGCTCATAAGAAGTACCCATCTCAACCTCTCTAGCCATAGTGGCCTGAATGCCAGTATGTAAACCCGGAACAAACCTCCGCACTCTCTCTGCCTCAGTAGAGAGTATCATAAGTGCATGGTGAGATAACTCAGAAAACTCTGCCCCATAATCGGTCACTCACATTTGACCATGCTGGAGATGCTCAAACTGAAACCTCAACTCTTCCCTCTAGGAGGGTGGAATATACCTGTCCAGAAAGACACGGGTGAACCTGTCCCAAGTTATGGGAGGAGAATCTGCTGGTCTGCCAAGAACATAAGACTGCCACCATCTATGGGCTCTGCCTCTAGCTGAAAAGTAGCAAAGTCTACCCCATGAGTCTCTAATATCCTCATGTTGTACAGTCTATCCTTGCACCGAACAATGAAATCCTGGAGATCTTCATGTCGCTCACCCCCAAAGACAGGAGGATGTAGTCTAGTCCATATGTCTAATAGTTTCTGTAGATCAGCGGGTACAACTGGCCTGGGCTCAGGTGTAGCTGCTGCCACTGGCTGGGCTCTACCCACGGGTAGTGCACCCTGGGTATGATATACAGCAGTTGCCTGTCCATGAGCCTGCACGGTAGGGGTCTGTGCTCCCCCGCCCGCCTGAGAAGTGGCTGGGTCTGCTGGAAATAAACCGTCCTGAGTGATATTGTCAATGAACCGCAATATACGACCCATGACATCCTGAAATCCCGGTGCAGATGTGAAATGCACCGAAGCTGGCTCTGCCATAGGCACCTCACCCTGTTTCTCAATAATGGGATTCTCTGCTGGACCCATTGGCGGCATAACTGGAATCGTCCTGGGACGATTTCGCCCTCTACCACGGGATGAAGCCCTCCCTCGGCCTCTAGCAACTGGAGGAGTAGCTCTACCCTGATCAGGAACCTCATTAGAGCGCGTTCTCACTATCTGTGTGAGAATAAGAGAAGGATATTTAGTACTACATTAATTGCACGATGGAATATGAAGAAAGGTAGTTTCCTAACACCCTATAGCCTCTCGAAGATAAGTATACACGTCTCTGTACCGATCCGCAAGACTCTATTAGGTCCGCTCATAACTTGTGAGACTTACGTGAACTGAGTGCTCTGATACCATGTTGTCATGACCCAATTTCACCTATAGGCCGTGATGGCACCCAACACTACAGCTAGGCAAGCCAACTAATAAATTAAACATATATTGATAAAATTTAAATCCAAGAAAAATAATAAGACACCAAATTCTACCAATGTGTGTGCCAAGACCTGGTGTCACAAGTGTATGAGCATTTAGTAGATTATTCAAAACTCCAAATATTATCTGAAATGAAAATAGACAGAATTAAAAATACAAGAAGAGGCACTGGTAGCTGTAGGACGACTCAGAAAGGCACCTCACCACTACGCCCATAGATAACGAGGATGTGCGTTGATAGGTCCTCCACTAGTATCTGTCTGAGATCCTGCACAAAAAGTGCAGAAAGTGTAGTAATGAGTACGTAAACAACATGTACCCAGTAAGTATCAAGCCTAATTTCGAAGTGGTAGAGATGAGATGGCCGACTTTGATACTCACTAAGGGTCAACAATAATAAACAGAATAAATTATAATTGTTTAACTCAGCATGATTCACAGAGTTAACAATAATTTTATTCAATTAGCAGAAATAATAAAAATCCTTCAAATACAACAATTTTCAATATATTAATTAAATCCTTCAATTTCAATAAATTTTTAATTTATCAAATAGCTTTAGAAGCTGTAATAAACTGTCCAAGTATTGTGTAATTATTATTATTATTAAGCACGATTTCTACCGAGGTAGTAAGACCCTATCCAGAGTGTCATGTACACTCCCGAGGGACGTGCGGCATGATCCATAGATACATCTATCCTGCCGAGGTGTTCGACCCGCTCCACAAGAAAGGAGGACATTTTCTTATGTACCTCCGGAAGGAGAGTATATTCATTATAAGACAAATTTCGGGAGGATGAACCATTTCTTTTAACAATTAATAATTTAAACAAAAAATTTAAGCATATATATATATATATATATATATATATATTGTGAATTATTAGATAAAAATATTACAGGATGGAAATCATATAATCATATATATATATACATATATATATATATATATTACATAAGTAATTCATGCTTCGAGTCCTAAACTACCCGGACTTTAGCATTAATAGTAGCTACGCACGAACTCTTGTCACCTCGTGCGTACGTAGCCCTCACAATTAGCAACAATTATTTAATTTAATCACATATGGGGTAATTTCTCCCTCACAAGATTAGACGAGAGACTTACCTCAATTTGCTCCAATTTAATCCAATAGTAGACCCATTTCTCGATTATCCAACTCTATCTAGCTCGAATCTAGCCAAAATAATTCGATACAGTCACTAAAAATTATTGAAATTAAGTCCATAAGAAAATACTACAGTTTTCATTAAAAATCCGAAATTAACTCAAAAATAGCCCGTGGGGCCCACGTATCGGAATCCGACGAAAGTTACGAAATATGAACGCTCATTCAACCACGAGTCTACTCATACCAAAATTACTAAATTCCAATAACAATTCAGCCCTCAAATCCTCAAATCTATCCAAGAGGATTTTCAAACTTTTCCAACTTAATTCTCCAATTAAATGATAAAAATAGCGATGGATTCGGGTAATTTAACCAATATTGAGTTAAAAACACTTACCCCATTGTTTTCTCTGAAAATCTCCCAAGAATCGCCTAAATCCGAGCTCCAAATCGTTAAAAATGAAAAATGGGACGAAGTCCCATTTTCTGAACTTAACATTCTGCCCAGACCCTCTCTTCTTCGCGAGCGCGACCCTTGTCTCGCATTCTCAAAGCACAAAATTGTGCTGCCCAACTTTACTCTACTCGAACGTGAGGTTTCTCTTACGAACACGATGCACTGCCAAACTTGGCCTTCGCGAACACGAAGCTTTATTGCCCAAAACCCCGTCTGGCCTCGCCCTTCTACGCGAACGCGAAAGCCTTCACGCGTTTGCGATGCACAATGCCATCACCCTTCAAGAACGTGGGCCATTCTTCGCGAACACGAAGAGAAAATCTTTCCTGCCCCAGTTTTCCCTTTGCGAACGCGAGATCTCTCTCGCGAACGCGAAGAAGGAAACCAGAGCTGGACACCAGAAATCCTTTAGTTGTTTCCCAAGTTCGAAAATGATCTGTTAATCTTCCGAAACTCACCCGAGGCCCTCGGGACCTCAACCAATTAAACCAACAATTCCTAAAACATCATACGAACTTAGTCGAAACCTCAAATCACATCAAATAACGCTAAAATCACAAATCATAACCAATTCAAGCCTAATGAAAATTAAAAATTTCCAACTTCTACATTAAATGTCGAAACCTTTCAAATCAAGTTCGATTGACCTTAAATTTTGCACACAAGTCATGATTGGCATAATGGAGCTATGAAAATTTTTGGAACTGGATTCCGACTCCGATATCAAAAAGTCAACTCCCCGTTCAAACTTCCAAACTTAAATTCTTGTTTTAGCCATGTCAAGCTTAATTTAACTACGGACTTCCACATAAAATTTTGAACACGCTCCTAAGTCCAAAATCACCATACGGATATGTTCGAATCATCGAAATTCTATTCCGGGGTCGTTTTCTCAAAATGTTGACCGAAGTCAAACTTTGTCTTCTAAAGCTAACTTAAGGAACCAAGTGTTCCGATTTCAACCCAAACACTTCCAAATCCCGAACCAACCATCCCCGCAAGTCATAAATCATTAAAAACACATACGAGAAGTTTTATTTTAGGGAACGGGGTTCTAAAAGGTAAAATGATCGGTTGGGTCATTATATTCTCCACCTCTTAAACAAATGTTCATCCTCGAACGGATTTAGAATTATACCTGGAGTACTGAATAAGTGTGGATATCTGCTCCGCATATTTCCCTCGGCCTCCAAGTCGCTTCCTCGACTGGTTGGCCCCTCCACTGGACTTTTACTGCAGAAATCCTCTTGGACCTCAACTGGCAAATCTGTTTATTAACAATGGCAACTGATTCCTCTTCATAACCCAAGCTATTATCTAGTTGAACTGTGCTGAAGTCTAATACATGTGATGGGTCGACATGATACTTCCGGAGCATAAATACATGGAAATCCGGATGAACTCCCGATGCAAGCTCATAAGCAACCTCCCCAACTCGTCTCAACACCTCAAATGGGCCTATAAACCTTGGGCTCAATTTCCCCCTTTTCCCAAATCTCATGATTCCCTTCATCGGCGAAACTTTCAAAAGAACTTTTTCACCCACCATAAATGATAAATCACGCACTTTCTGATCCGCGTAACTCTTCTGTCTGGATTGTGCTGTACGAAGTCGCTCCTAAATCAACTTTACCTTTTCCAAGGCATCTTTTGCCAAATCAGTACCATAAAATTTAGCCTCACCGGGCTCAAACCATCCAATGGGTGATAGACATCGCCGACCATATAAAGCCTCAAATGAAGCCATCTAGATGCTGGATTGGTAACGGTTATTATAAGAAAACTCAGCCAAAGGCAAGAAAACGATCCCACTGACCTCCAAAGTCAATCACACATGCCATGAGAATATCCTCCAGAATCCAAATTGTCCGCTCTGACGTTGTGCTGAGCTCTACACGGGTCCCCAATTCACTCTATACTGATCTCCAGAAATGTGAAGTAAACTGAGGGCCTCTATCTGATATAATGGAAATTGGCACACCGTGCAACCGAACTATCTCCTGAATATAAATCTGGGCCAACCTATCTGAAGTATATGTAGTCACAACAGGAATAAAGTGTGTCGAGTTGGTCAACCTGTCAACAATCACCCAGACTGGATCAAACTTCCGCGTGGTCCGCGGCAACCCAACTACAACGTCCATAGTAATGCGTTCCTATTTCCACTCCAGTATAGTCATCTGCTGAAGTAGGCCACCTGGCCTCTGGTGCTCATATTTAACTTGCTGGCAATTTAGACACCTAGCTACATACTCAACTATGTCCCTTTTCATTCGTTGCCACCAATAATGCTGCCTCAGGTCACGATACATTTTCGTAGCACCTGGATGAATAGAATACCGAGAACTGTGTGCTTCCTCTAGGATCTTTTTCCTCAGTCCATCCACATTAGGAACACATAGACGATCCTGGAGTCGCAGAACACCATCCGCTACAATAGTAACTTCCTTGGCACCACCCCGTAGTACCGTTTCTTGAAGAACCATTAAGTGTGGATCATCATACTGGCGAGCCTTGATCTGCTTAAATAGTGAAGAATGAGCTACAACACATGCAAGAACTCGACTGGGCTCTGAAATGTCCAATCTTACAAGTCGGTTAGCCAAGGATTGAATATCCAAAGCTAATGGCCTCTTCTCTACTGCAATGAAAGCCAAACCACCCATACTCTCCGCATTTCTACTCAAGGCGTCTGCAACCACATTTGCTTTAGTCGGATGATATGGGATAGTAATATCATAATCTTTCACTAATTCCAGCCATCTGCGCTGCCTCAAATTTAGGTCCCTCTGCTTGAACAAATACTGCAAACTGCGATGATCAGTGTAAACTTCACAAGACACCCCATAAAGATAATGCCTCCAAATCTTAAGAGCGTGAACAATCGCAACTAATTTCAAATTATGTACCAAATAATTCTTCTCGTGGGGCTTTAGCTGACATGAAGCATATGCAATAACTTGCCCTTCCTGCATCAATACACAACCCAAGCCAACGCGTGAAGCGTCGCAATACACTGTATACATTCCCGAACCGGAAGGCAACACTAATACTGGTGATGTAGTCAATGCTGTCTTGAGCTTCTGAAAGCTCACTTCACAATCATCAGACCATGGAACGGAGCACCCTTTTGGGTTAATTTGGTCAAAGGTGCTGCAATAGATGAAAAACCTTCCACGAACTGACGGTAATAACCCGCTAAACCCAAAAAACTCCTGATCTCGGTCGCCGAAATAGGACGATGCCAATTCTGAATGGCCTCAATCTTTTTGGGATCAACCTTAATACCCTTGCCCGATACAATATGCCCCAAAAATTCTACAGACTCTAGCCAGAACTCACATTTGTAAAACTTAGCATATAGCTTTTGTTTTCGCAATGTATGAAGCACTACTCTCATATGCTGCTCATGTTCCTCCTTACTGCGCAAGTAGATCAAAATGTCATCAATGAAGACAATGACAAACGAATCAATATATGGCCTGCATACCCTATTCATCAGATCCATAAACGCTGCCAGGGCATTAGTCAAACAGAAGTACATCACCAGAAACTCATAATGACCATATCTAGTCCGGAAAGCAGTCTTCGGAACATACGAATCCCGAATCTTCAATTGATGGTACCTCGACCTCAAGTCGATCTTAGAAAACACCCTAGTATCCTGCAACTGGTCAAATAGATCATCAATACGTGACAACGAGTACTTGTTCTTAATAGTGACTTTATTCAATTGGCGATAATAAATACACATCTGCATTGTTCCATCCTTTTTCTTCACAAATAATATCGGTGTACCCCAAGGCGATACACTCGGTCTGACAAACCCTTTGGCTAGTAACTCCTCAAGCTGTTCTTTCAATTCTTTCAATTTTTTCGGAGTCATGCGATATGGTGGGATAGATATAGGCTGGGTATCTGGAGCCAAGTCAATACAGAAATAAATATCACTATCATGTAGCATACCTGGAAGATCTGAAGGAAATACATCGGAGAACTCCCTAACTACAGGCATTGAATCAATAGCCGAAGTCTCTGCAGTAATAACCCGAACATAGGCTAGATAAGCCAAACAACCCTTCTCAACCATGTGTTGAGCCTTTATAAAAGAAATAACTCGATTAAATGAACTAATAGACAAACCATTCCACTCCAGCTTAGGCAATGCTGGAATAGCCAAGGTAACAGTCTTGGCATGACAATCTAGAATAGCATGATATGGAGATAACCTACCATGCCAAGAATAATTTAAAAATAGGTCATCTCAAGCAATAGGAGATCTGCTCTAGTTTCATAACCACAGAATGTAATAATACAGGACCGGTAGACCCGGTTCACAACAACAGAATCGCCCACAGGAGTGGACACATAAACAGGAGTACTCAAGGACTCAAGAGAAACACCCAGGAATGGAGCAAATAGAGATGACACATATGAATACGTAGATCCTGGATCAAATAATACTGAGGCATCTTTGCCGCAAACAGAAATAATACCTGTAATCATGGCATCTGAGGCCTCTGCATCTGGTCTGGCCGGAAAAGCATAGAACCGAGCTGGAGCGTCAACTAGCTGGCCTCCGCCTGGCTGATCTCCACCTCTAGGACGGCCCCTACCCACCTGT
>AWOL01S0003742.1:23904-36106 GCA_000715115.1 Nicotiana otophora
GAGAAACACCCAGGAATGGAGCAAATAGAGATGACACATATGAATACGTAGATCCTGGATCAAATAATACTGAGGCATCTTTGCCGCAAACAGAAATAATACCTGTAATCATGGCATCTGAGGCCTCTGCATCTGGTCTGGCCGGAAAAGCATAGAACCGAGCTGGAGCGTCAACTAGCTGGCCTCCGCCTGGCTGATCTCCACCTCTAGGACGGCCCCTACCCACCTGTCCTCCACCTCTTGGTGGTCGGACTACTGGTGGAGCAACTGGTCCGGTAAGCATAGGCTGCTGACCCTGCTGCACTGGTCTACCCTGCAGCCTGGGGCAGAATCACCGTATTTGACTAGGATCCCCGTACTCGTAATAACTCTTCGGTGTGATGGGATGATGACTAAGAGTCAGACCCTGGGGAATTGAATACCCACTGGGAGGACCCTGAATAACTGGTGGGCAATAAGAACTCTCTGGTATATCACTGAGATAGGGTCGCACTAGAGCACCTCGAGGAAGCGGTGGTGCTGGATATGGGGGCCTACTGAACTTCCCTCTCACGAACTAACCTATACCCCCAGACGAAGCACCTCTGAACTCTCCAGAATACCTAAACCTCTTATCTCTCGTAACCTGCTCTCGGCTCTGCTGATGCACACCCTCAATCATCCGGGCTATTTCCATGACTAGCTCATAAGAAGTACTCATCTCAACCTCTCTAGCCATAGTGGACTGAATGCCAGTATGTAAACCCGCAACAAACCTCCGCACTCTCTCCGCCTCAGTAGGGAGTATCATAAGTGCATGGCGAGATAACTCAGAAAATCCCGCCTCATAATCGGTCACTGATATCTGACCCTGCTGGAGCTGCTCAAACTGAAACCTCAACTCTTCCCTCTGGGAGGGTGGAATATACTTATCCAGGAAGATACAGGTGAACGTATCCCAAGTCATGGAAGGAGAATCTGGTAGTCTGCCAAGAACATAAAACTGCCACCATCTACGGGCTCTGCCTTCTAGCTGAAAAGTAGCAAAGTCTACCCCATGAGACTCCAATATCCTCATGTTGTACAGTCTATCTTTGCACAGATCAATGAAATCCTGGGGATTCTCATGTCGCTCACCCCCCCAAAGATAGGAGGATGTAGTCTAATCCATCTGTCCAATAGTTTCTGTGGATCAGCGGCTACAACAGGCCTGGGCTCGGGTGTAGCTGCTGCCACTGGCTGGGATCCACCCACGGGTAGTGCACCCTGGGTATGATATACAGCAGATGCCTATCCATGAGCCTACACGGTCGGGGTCTGTGCTCCCCTGCCCGCCTGAGAAGTGGCTGGGTCTGTCGGAAATAAACCGTCCTGAGTCATATTATCCATGAACCGCAGCATACGACCCATGACATCCTGAAATCCCGGTGCAGATGTGAAATTCACCGGAGCTGGCTCTGCCATAGGCACCTCACCCTGTTCCTCAATAATCGGATTCTCTGCTGGACCCACTGGCGGCATAATTGGAATCGTCCTGGGACGTCCTCGCCCTCTACCACGGGATGAAGCCCTCCCTCGGCCTCTAGCAACTGGAGGAGTAGCTCTACCCTGGTCAGGAACCTCATTAGAGCACATTCTCACTATCTGTGTGAGAATAAGAGAAGGATATTTAGTACTACATTAATTGCACGATGGAATATGAAGAAAGGTAGTTTTCCTAACACCCTATAGCCTCTCGAAGATAAGTACAGACGTCTACGTACCGATCCGCAAGACTCTATTAGGTCCGCTCATAACTTGTGAGACCTACGTGAACCGAGTGCTCTGATACCATGTTGTCACGACTCAATTTCACCTATAGGCTGTGATGGCGCCCAACACTATAGCTAGGCAAGCCAACTAATAAATTAAACATACATTGATAAAATTTAAATCCAAGAAAAATAATAAGACACCAAATTCTACCAATGTGTGTGCCAAGACCTAGTGTAAAAGTGTATGAGCATCTAGTAGATTATACAAAACTCCAAATACTATTTGAAATGAAAATAGATAGAATTAAAAATACAAGAAGAGATACTGGTGGCTGCAGGACGGCTCAGAAAGGCAGCTTATCACTACGCTCCTGGATAACGAGGATGTGCGATGATAGGTCCTCCACTAGTATCTGTCTCAGATCGTGCACAAAAAGTGCAGCAAGTGTAGTATGAGTACGTAAACAACGTGTACCCAGTAAGTATCAAGTTTAATCTCGACGTGGTAGAGACTAGATGGCTGACTTTGACACTCACTAAGGGTTAACAATAATAAATAGAATAAATTATAATTATTTAAATCAGCATGATTCACAGAGTTAATAATAATTTTATTCAATTAACAAAAATAATAAAAATCCTTCAAATACAACAATTTCCAATCTATTAATTAAATCCTTCAATTCCAATAAATTTTTAATTTATCAAATAGCTTTACAAGATGCAATAAACTGTCCAAGTATCGTGTAATTATTATTATTCGCATAATTTCAACCGAGGTCGTACGGCCCTATGCAGAGTGTCGTGTACACTGTCGAGGGACGTGCGACACGATCCATAGATGCATCTATCCCGCCGAGGCGTTCGACCCGCTCCACAAGAAAGGAGACATTTTCTTATGTAGCTCCAGAAGGGGAGTATATTCATTATAAGTTAAATTTCGGGAGGATGAACAATTTTTTTTAACAATTAATAATTTAAACAGAAAATTTAAGCATATGAGATTTCTATGTTGGAATATTTTTATCTAACAATTCACAATATATATATATATATATATATATATATATACACACACACACACACATACACATACTTATCCAATAATATTAATTAAACAAAGAATATAATTTACACAAGTAATTCATGCTTTGAGTCCTAAACTACCCGGACTTTAGCATTAATAGTAGCTACGCACGGATTCTCGTCACCTCGTGCGTATGTAGCCCCAGCAATTAGCCACAATTATTTAATTCAATCACCTATGGGGTAATTTCTCCCTCACAAGATTAGACAAGAAACTTTTCTCGATTTGCTCCAATTTAATCCAATAGTAGACCCTTTTGCTCGATTATCCAACTCTGTCTGGATCGAATCTAGAAAAAATAATTCGATACAATCACTAAAAATTATAGGAATCAATTCCATAAGAAAATACTATATTTTTCATTAAAAATCCAAAATTAACTCAAAAATAGCCCGTGGGGCCTGCGTCTCGGTATCCGATGAAAGTTACAAAATATGAATGCCCATTCAACCATGCGTCTACTTATACCAAAATTACTAAATTCCAATAACAATTCGGCCCTCAAATCCTCAAATCTATCCAAGAGGGTTTTCAAACTTTTCTAACTTAATTCTCCAATTAAATGATAAAAATAGCGATGGATTCGGGTAATTTAACCAATATTGAGTTAAGAACACTTACCCTGTTGTTTTCTCTAAACATCTCCCAAGAATTGCCTAAATTCGAGCTCCAAATCGTTAAAAATGAAAAATGGGACGAAGTCCCTTTTTCTGAACTTGACATTCTGTCCAGACCCTCTCTTCTTCGCGAACGCGACCCTTGTCTCGCGTTCGCGAAGCACAAAATTGTGCTGCCCAACTTTACTCTTTGCGAACACGAGGCTCCTCTCACGAACGCGATGCACTTCCAAACTTGGTCTTCGCGAACGCGAAGCTTTAATGCCCAAAACCCCGCCTGGCCTCGCCCTTCTACAGGAACGCGAAAGCCTTCACGCGTTCACGATGCACAATGCCATCACTCTTCGCGAACGCAAAGAGAAAATCTCGCCTACCCCAGTTTTTCCTTCGTGAACGTGAGACCTCTCTCGCGAACGCGAAGAAGGAAACCAGAGCTGGACATCAGAAATCCTTCAGTTGTTTCCCAAGTTCGAAAATGATCCGTTAACCTTCCGAAACTCACTCGAAGCCCTCGGAACGTCAACCAATTACACCAACAAGTCCTAAAATATCATACGATCTTAGTCGAAGCCTCAAATCACGTCAAATAATGCTAAAATCACAAATCACACCCCAATTCAAGCCTAATGAAACTTAAAAATTTCCAATTTCTACATTAAATATCGAAACCTTTCAAATCAAGTCTGATTGACCTCAAATTTTGCATACAAGTCATAATTAGCATAACGGAGTTATAAAAAATTTTGGAACTGGATTCTGACCCCGATATCAAAATTTCAACTCCCTGGTCAAACTTCCAAACTTAAATTCTTGTTTTAGCCATTTCAAGCCTAATTTAACTACGGACTTCCAAATAAAATTTCGAACACGCTCTTAAGTCTAAAATCACTATTCAGAGTTGTTCGAATCATCGAAATTCTATTCCGGGGTCGTTTTCTCAAAATATTGACCGAAGTCAAACTTGGCCTTCTAAAGCCAACTAAAGGAACCAAGTGTTTCGATTTCAACCCAAATACTTCCAAATCCCGAACCAACCATCCCCGCAAGTCATAAATTATTAAAAACACATATGAGAAGTTTTATTTTAGGGAACGGGATTCTAAAAGTTAAATTAACCGGTTGGGTCATTACAGGATTGGAGAAATAAATTTGTGAATTATCTGCAGTATGGAATATTACTTGAGGATAAAAATCAATCCCAACTGCGGTGAATAAAGAAACTCGATATTGCTTAATAGAATACAATTTGTATCGAAATATTTGGTAGACTTTTAGCTCGGTACCTTGGATCCTCACAAACTGAATACGTGATGCGAAAGGTATATGAAGGACAATGTGAAAATCACGTTGGTGGAAGGTCACTAGTAAAAACGCTAATAAGAGCGGGGTATTATTGGCCAAATATGGAAGACGAGGCGGATAACTTCGTAAAAAGGTGCGATAAATTCCAATGGTACATAAATAATATACATCAACCGGCAGAATTTCTTCATTCGATTATCGCACCATGGCCATTTATGAAGTGGAGAATGGATATCATAGTTCCTCTACGTCAAGCATCAGGAAAGGTACGGTTTTTATTAATTTTGACTGATTATTTTTATAAGTGGGTGGAGGCAGATGCCTTCAAACAGGTATGACAAAAGAACGTTATCGACTTTATTTGGAGAAATATAATATATAGATTTGGGGTTCCAGGGGAAATCATATTTGATAATGGGCTACAATTCGTAGGAGCAAAGGTTACTGATTTTTTCAAAGGATGAAAAATTAAATGGATTACTTCGACACCGTATCATCCCGAAGCTAATGGACAAGCAGAGTCAACAAACAAAATTATTGTTAACAATATAAAAAAATGCTTGGAAGAATCAAAAGGCAGGTGGCCTGAAGTGCTACTTGGGGTATTATGGGCCTACATAACAACGACAAAAATAAGCACGGAAGAAACTCCATTTCACTTATTTATGATACTGAGGCGCTAATTCCAGTGGAAATAGGAGATATAAGCCTGAGGTTTGAGCATACAAATGAAGTATCCAATGAGGAACAGCTTCGTACAAATATGGATTTAATAGAAGAATGAAGGGAAGTAGCCTTGATACAGATTGCAGCGAAAAAACAAAGGATTGAGAGATATTACAACAGAAGGGATAATCTTTGACATTTCAATATTGGGGATTTTGTCCTTAAGAAGGTATTTCAGTCAACATATGCGGCAAATGCAGGGAAATTGAGTCTGAATTGGGAAAGACCTTATCGCATTCGAGGCATTGCTGGAAAATGAGCAAATGAGTTGGAGACTATGGACAAAAAAGTATTACTTCCAATTGCAATGCGGTACACTCGAAGAAATACTACTTTTGAGCAAGTATTCACGGTCAAGTATCCCAAAGTTTATTAGTTATTTTATTTAAATTTTACTAACCATTTTAGATGATATGCTAAAAGCTAGCCCGAACCAAATGATGACATTAGACCCAAAAGAGATGCGGGATGCTTAATTATTCTCGGTCTAAGTTACAATAATTCTGATGAAAATGGTTAAGCAGTCATCATCTAAAAAATACCCCCGAGTGCCTTATATATTTTCTTTTTCAGGGAAAGGACCATATATGAAAGTTGATCAAGTGTTTCAGTTTTCATACGTCAAAGCTAAAATACTAGGGGGCTATGCATATGTAAGAACTACAATCCCAAAGCATATCTCAATGGCCAAAGAAAAAATCTTGAAGAAAATTTCGAATTTTTAAGCACAAAGATTGAATAGGAAGTGAAGAACTGAAGAATCAACAGGAAATTGAAGATTCAACAAAAATCTCCCAATAGCTATTAGGTTAAGGATAAAAATATAGTCACGCGATAACTGTACCTATACCTGTAAATATGTTATAATGAAAGTAGTTATGAAAATGATGTACATGAATATTTATTTTGAAAGTTCAAAAATAACTTCTTCAAATTACTTCGTATGTCATATTTTTGCACCAATATGAAAATGAGACGTCATCTTCACTAGTGTCGTTTATATAAGGGTCCTTTTTTATAAATAAGACTAAGCGTATTTACTCACATCATATTAAAGTATTTATTCTTTTTGGATAATGCAAGAAAAAACTCGAAAATTAAAGAGCAACAACATTCTTAAAATATGCTTAAAGTTAACATTGATATTGATGTTCACAAAAGTTTCCAAGGAACAAATAAAAAAAATCCAAAAATATCTAAGCAATATAAAAACACATTATTGAAATAGAAAACTAGGGAGAATCTTGAGAAGGAGCAGAAGGATTAACTTGGGGACTTGAAGATGACGACTGGGGATCAACAGGATCAACCTCTGAACCGTCATTTCTAAAATCACCTTTAGAACTTTCATCCTCGAGTGTAGAGAAACTTTGGCGTTGATGAGTAGTTTCGATTGCATCCTTAGCCTTTGCAATCTCAACTTCGAGATCAAAACCTTCTTGGCTAGACTTGGTCAAAGTTTCAATACGCGTGTTTAGGAAGGCCCAACTCACATTTAGAGTTAGTTTATCATCGAGAGACTCATAAGTTTTTTCAATTGTTCAACTTCAAACCTCGGTTCTTCTTTTACAGCCTCGAAATCTTCATAAGAAACCTTCAAAGGTTCAAGAGTAACTTCAAGGAACTCAACTTTGTTGGAAGAGGTGATGAGATCTTCTTGGGCTTGAGTTAACGCTTGGATCAGATCACACGCATACACTTCTTTTTGATTCATAAGTTCTTTCAGACTTTGAATCTCTTCATTGCCTTTCAGAACTGGATTCCGACCCCGATATCAAAAAGTCAACTCCCCAGTCAAACTTCCAAACTTAAATTCTCGTTTTAGCCATTTCAAGCCTAATTTAACTACGGACTTCCAAATAAAATTTTGAACACGCTTTTAAGTCTAAAATCACTATACAGAGTTGTTCGAATCATTAAAATTCTATTCCGAGGTCGTTTTCTCAAAATGTTGACCGAAGTTAAACTTGGCCCTGTAAAGCCAACTTAAGGAACCAAGTATTTCGATTTTAACCCAAACACTTCTAAATCCCGAACCAACCATCCCCGCAAGTCATAAATTATTAAAAACACATACGAGAAGTTTTATTTTAGGGAACGGGGTTCTAAAAGTTAAAATGACCGGTTGGGTCATTACAAGATTGGAGAAATAAATTTGTGAATTATCTGCAATATGGAATATTACTTGAGGATAAAAATCAATCCCAACTACGGGGAATAAAGAAACTCGATATTGCTTAATAGAAGACAATTTGTATCGAAAAATATTTGGTGGACCTTTAGCTCGGTGCCTTGGATCCTCACAATCTGAATACGTGATGCGAAAGGTACATGAAGGACAATGTGAAAATCACGTTGGTGGAAGGTCACTAGTAAAAATGCTAATAGGAGCAGGATATTATTGGCCAAGGATGGAAGACGAGGCGGATAACTTCGTAAAAGGGTGCGATAAATTCCAATGGTACATAAATAATATACATCAACTGGCAGAATTTCTTCATTCGATTATCGCACCATGGCCGTTTATGAAGTGGAGAATGGATACCATAGTTCCTCTGCATCAAGCATCAGGAAAGGTACAATTTTTATTAATTTTGACTGATTATTTTTATAAGTGGGTAGAGGCAGATGCCTTCAAACAGGTACAAGAAAAGAACGTTATTGACTTCATTTGGAGGAATATAATATGTAGATTTGGGGTTCCAAGGAAAATCATATTTGATAATGGGCCACAATTCGTGGGAGCAAAGGTCACTGATTTTTTCAAACGATGGAAATTTAAACGGATTACTTCGGCACCGTATTATCCTGAAGCTAATGGACAAGCAGAGTCGATAAATAAAATTATTGTTAACAATATAAAAAATGTTTAGAAGAATCAAAAGGCAGGCGGCCTGAAGTGCTACTTGGGGTATTATGGGCCTATATGACAACGACAAAAATAAGCACGCGAGAAACTCCATTTCACTTGTTTATGATACTGAGGCGCTCATTCCAGTGGAAATATAAGATATAAACTTGAGGTTTGAGCATACAAATGAAGTATCTAATGAGGAATAGCTTTGTACATATTCGGATTTGACAGAAGAATGAAGGGAAGCAGCTTTGATACAGATTGCAGCGCAAAAACAAAGGATTGAGAGATATTACAATAGAAGGGATAATATTTGATGTTTCAATATTGGGGACTTTGTCCTTAGGAAGGTATTTCAGTCAACACAGGCGGCAAATGCAGGGAAATTGAGTCCGAATTGAGAAAGACCTTATCGAGTTTGAGGCATTGCTGGAAAATGAGCATATGAGTTGGAGACCATGGACGAAAAAGTGTTACTTCCAATTGGAATGCGGTACATTCGAAGAAATACTATTTTTGAGCAAGTATTCACGGTCAGGTATCCCAAAGTTTATTAGTTATTTCATTTAAATTTTACTAACCATTTTAGATGATATGCAAAAAGCTAGCCCGAACCAAATGATGACATTAGACCCAAAAGAGATGCGGAATGCTTAATTATTCTCGGTCTAGGTTACAACAATTCTGATGGAAATGGTTAAGCAGTCATCATCTAAAAAATTACCCCCGAGTGGCGTATATATTTTCTTTTTAAGGGAAAGGACCATATAAGGAAGTTGATCAAGTGTTTCAGTTTTCATACTTCAAAGCTAAAATGCTAGTGGGGCTATGCATATGGAAGAACTACAACCCAAAAACATATCTCAATGGCCAAAGAAAAAATCTTGAAGAAACTTTTGAATTTTCAAGCTCAAAGATTAAATAGGAAGTGAAGAATTAAAGAATCAACAGGAATTTGTTGATTCAACAGACAACTCCCAATAGCTATTAGGTTAAGGCTACAAACATAGTTATGAGATAACTGTACCTATACCTGTAAATATGTTATAATGAAAGTAGTTATGAAAATCATGTACATAAATAATTATTTTGAAAGTTCAAATAAAACTTCTTCAAATTACTTCATATGTCATACTTTTACACCAATATGAGAATGAGACGTCATCTTCATTAGTGTCATTTATATAAGGGCCCTCTTTTATAAATAAGAACGAGCGTATCACATCATATTAAAGTATTTATTCCATTTGGATAATGCAAGAAAAAGCTAGGAAATTAAAGAACAACAGCATACTTAAAATATGTTGAAAGTTAACATTGATATTGATATTCACAAAAGTTTCCAAGGAACAAATAAAAAAATATCCAAAAATATCTAAGTAATATGAAAATACATTATTGAAATAGAAAACTAGGGAACATCTTGAGAAGGAGCGAAAGGATCAACTTGGGGACTTGAAGATGAAGGATGGGGATCAACAGGATCAACCTCTTAACCGTCTTTTCTTAAATCACACTTAGAACATTCATTCTCGAGTGTAGAGAAACTTTGGCGTTGATGAGTAGTTTCGATTGCATCCTTAGCCTTTGCAATCTCAACTTCGAGATCAAAGTCTTCTTGGCTAGCCTTGGTCAAAGTTTCAATACGCGTGTTCAGGAAGGCCCAACTCACATTTAGAGTTAGTTTATCATCGAGAGCCTCATAAGTTTTTTCAATTGTTTAACTTCAACCCTCGGTTCTTCTTTTACAGCCTCTAAATCTTCATAAGAAACCTTCAAAGGTTCAAAAGTAGCTTCAAGGAACTCAACTTTGTTGGAAGAGGTGCAGAGATCTTCTTGGGCTTGAGTTAATGCTTGGATCAGATCACACACATACACTTCTTTTTGATTCATAAGTTCTTTCAGACTTTGAATCTCTTCATTGCCTTTGAGTGCTGCTCAGCAAAGGTGGCTTCTATCCTATAATTTTCCTTCTCTGCCTGATTGGCAGAAGCCTTTAATACTGCTAACTCAACAATAATGATCCTTAGTTGCTACTCCAAAGTCTTTTTCTCACCAGCCAAAACGTCTTTCTCTAACTGGAGTCTCTAAAATTGTTCATTCTAATAGTCAGCTTTCGTTCTCAACTTTACGACTTGCTACTCAATCCAAGCTACTCTCTTCATTAGCTCTGTACTTATTAAGTTGATTTGTAAAATGGCAAGGAAAAAATATTATAAACCTAAATAAAGAAGAAGTGAAAGAGATAAGAGAAGAAACATATACCTTGAGAGCAGAATGAATAACATCATCGAACTCGAGATAAAAGTAGCCCGTAGGCTTAGTAGTCGAGTGAATGATTCGAACTCGAAGTATAGCCCGTGGGCGTAATGGTCGAGTGAGTGTTTGCTCGAACTCGAAAATAAAAGTAGCCCGTGGGCTTGGTAGTCGAGTGAATGATTCGAACTCGAAGTATAGCCCGTGGGCGTAATGGTCGAGTGAGTGTTTGCTCGAACTCGAAAATAAAAGTAGCCCGTGGGCTTGGCCGAGTTTATAGCCCATGGGCGTAATGGTCGAGTGGATGATTGTATAACAACTCTCAAAAAATAGAGGAAATGTCCTTGGATGTAAAAGATGCCGATGAAGAAAATAACTTTCTTTGTACGTTATTACACGTCTGGGTCCGGACCAATCTATACGAGCATGGTTCTCTTTGGCCATTTAGCTCTTACAATTTTCCCTATCGGAACCCTTGTTGTTGTGACATGACACTCATCGAGGTATCGGATATTGTTGTGAATGTTGCACGATCAATGGTTGTCTCATTAAAAACTTTGCCGAAAAACCCATTTGGGATAAAACTGGTCCAAGGGAAAAAGAGTGCAACGCGTGCTTTCGAGTGGGAGATCCATCTTAGCCTTGTTTGGGCTTCTGCAGGGGTCAGTTTCGAAATGCGAACGCATATTGAAAAGGTCGTACCTTAGCAGTAGTACCGTTTTATGTGTGATATGTTCCAGCTGCTTGATAGCTGTTTGCTGTTTATAATGCCGAGCTTGTATGATCCTTTTTCGATGTTCTCGAGCACCTGATATGGTCCTTCCCAATTCGGTCCTAATTTTCCTTCGTTCGGATGTCGGGTGTTGAGGGTAACTTTTCTTAACACCAAGTCCCCAGTTTTGAAATGGCAGAGCCTTGTTCTTCGATTATAATATCTTTCGATTCGTTGTTTTGGGGCGGCCAACTGGACGAGAGCGGCTTCTCGTCTTTCATCCGATAGTTCGAGGTTAGCATTCATTGCCTCATTGTTTGATTCTTCTGTTGCGAATCAGAATCTGGCACTTGGTTCACCTACTTTGACTGGTATCAATGCTTCGAACCCATATACTAAGGAGAATGGGGTCGCCCCCGTGCTGGATTTTGACGTCGTCCGATAAGCCCAAAGGACTTCGGGCAGGATTTCTCTCCATTTTCCTTTGGCGTCGTTTAACCTCTTCTTTAAGTTTTGAATGACAGTTTTGTTTGTTGACTGTCCGTTTCTACTCGGGTGGTACGGCGTTGATAATATCCTTTATATCTTATGGTCTTCGAGAAATCTTGTTACTTTGCTGCCAACGAATTGTTTTCCATTATCGCACACTATTTCTGCGGGAATCCCGAATCGGCATAAGATATGATCCCAAATAAAGTCTATAACTTCTTTCTCTCTTATTTTCTCGAACGCCTGCGCTTCAACCCATTTAGAAAAATAGTCAGTCATAAATAAAATGAATTTAGCTTTACCTGGGGTCGATGGCAGAGGACCGACGATATCCATCCCCCACTTCATGAACGGCCATAGGGACAGGACTGAGTGGAGTTGTTCCCCGGGTTGGTGGATCATTGGCGCAAACCTTTGACATTTGTC
>AWOL01S0003742.1:36429-91309 GCA_000715115.1 Nicotiana otophora
TGTTCGAACTCGAAATGGTGTAGCATGTAGGCTTAGTTGTCGAGTGAGTGATTACTCGAACTCGAAATGATGTAACCCGTAGGCTTAGTTGTCGAGTGAGTGATTACTCGAACTCGAAATGATGTAGCCCGTAGGCTTAGTAGTCGAGTTTATCTTAATTCTGATTATATAATAACTCCCAAAAATAGAGGAAATGTCCTTGGATATAAAAGATGCCGATGAAGAAAATAACTTTCTTTGTACGTTATTACACGTCTGGGTCCGGACCAATCTATATGAGCATGGTTCGCTTGGACCATTTAGCTCTTACAATTTTCCCTATTGGAACCTTTATTGTTGTGACATGACACTCATCGAGGGATCGGATATTGTTGTGAATATTGCATGATCAATGGTTGCCTCATTAAAAACCTTGCCGAAAACCCCATTTGGGATAAAACCGGTCCAAGGGAAAAAGAGTGCAATGCGTGCTTTCGAGCGGGAGATCTATCTTAGCCTTATTCGGGTTTCTGCATGGGTGAGTTTCGAAATGCAAACGCATATTGAAAAGGTCGTACCTTAGCAGTAGTACCATTTTAAGTGTGATACGTTCCAGCTGCTTGATAGCTGTTTGCCGTTTATAATGCCGAGCTTGTACGATCCTTTTCCGATGTTCTCGAGCACCTAATATGGTCCTTCCTAATTCGGTCCTAATTTTCCTTCATTCGGATTTCGGGTGTTGAGGGTAACTTTTCTTAACACCAAGTCCCCAATTTTGAAATGGTGGAGCCTTGTTCTTCGATTATAATAACTTTTGATTCGTTGCTTTTGGGCGGCCAATTGGACGAGAGCGGCTTCTCGTCTTTCGTCTGATAGTTCGAGTTTAGCATTCATTGCCTCGTTGTTTGATTCTTCCATTGCAAATCGGAATCTGGCACTTGGTTTGCCTACTTCGACTGGTATCAATGCTTCAGACCCATATACTAAGGAGAATGGGGTCGGCCCTGTGCTGGATTTTGACGTTGTCCGATAAGCCTAAAGGACTTCGGGCAGGATTTCTCTCCATTTTCCTTTGGCGTCATTTAACCTCTTCTTTAAGTTTTGAATGACAGTTTTGTTTGTTGACTCGGCCTGTCCGTTTCCACTTGGGTGGTACGGCGTTGATAATATCCTTCTTATCTTATGGTCTTCGAGGAATCTTGTTACTTTGCTGCCAATGAATTGTTTTCCATTGTCACACACTATTTCTGCGGGTATCCCGAATCGGCATATGATATGATCCCAAATAAAGTCTATTACTTCTTTCTCTCTTATTTTCTCGAACGCATGTGCTTCAACCCATTTAGAAAAATAGTCAGTCATAAATAAAATGAATTTAGCTTTACCTAGGGTCGATGGAAGAGGACCGACGATATCCATCCCCCACTTAATGAACGGCCATTTGGAGAGGACTGAGTGGAGTTGTTCTCCGAGTTGGTAGGTCATTGGCGCAAACCTTTGACATTTGTCACACTTACGAACAAATTCCTTCACATCTTTGCCCATATCGATCCAATAATACCCGGCTCTGATTATTTTTCGAACTAGTGTATCGGCTCCAGAGTGATTCCCACAGGTACCTTCGTGCACTTCTCATAGAATATAATCGGTGTCTCCTGGGCCTAAGCATATAGCCAACAGTCCATCGAATGTTCTTCGGTATAGTGTTCAATCCGACGCCAATGTGAATCGAGCTGCCTTAGTCCGTAGTGCTCTAGAGTTTTTAGGGTCCGATGGGAGTTTTCGCTTTTCCAGTATTCAATATACCTGTTTCTCCAATCCCAGGTTAAACTTGTCGAATCTTTTTCGGCGTGACCTTCTTCGATTACCGATCTCGAAAGCTGAACAACATTTCCTGAGCCCGAGTGATCTAACTTGATCAATGATCCTAGATTCGCAAACGCATCGGCCTCATTATTCAGTTCCCGCGGTACATGCCGTAAGGTCCATTGTTTGAAATGGTGCAAAGTGACCAGCAGTTTATCTAAATACCTTTGCATCCTACCTTCTAGAACTTTGAAAGTTCTGTTTACATGACTTACTACCAGCAAGGAGTCACAATTGGCTTCAATGACTTCTGCTCCCAAGTCCTTAGCTAGTTCCAGATCTGCAATCATGGCTTCATACTCGGCCTCGTTGTTAGTGAGCCTGATAGTTTTAATAGATTGCCTAATAGTATTACGCATGGGTGGTTTCAAAACAATGCCCAGCCCGGACCCTTTTACATTCGAAGCCCCGTCCGTAAAAAGGATCCATACTCCCGATGACTTTCCCGATGTCGACAGAAGTTCTTTTTCGACTTCGGGTATGAGGATTAGCGTGAAATCGGCCACGAAGTCTACTAAAATTTGAGACTTGATGGCCGTACGGGGTTGGTATTTGATATCGTACCCAATGAGTTCGACGGCCCATTTGGCTAATTGGACTGATAGTTCGGGTTTATGCAAAATATTACGAAGCGGGTAAGTGGTTAACACACATATGGGATGACATTGAAAATACGGCCTTAGCTTCCTTGAAGCGCTTATTAGAGCAAGTGCTAATTTTTCTAGGAGCGGATATCTAGTTTCCGTATCTCCTAGGGTTTGACTAGTATAATAAACGAGAAATTGCGTACCTTTCTCTTCTCGAACTAGGACACCACTTACGGCGACTTTTGATACTTCCAAATATAAACAGAGTTTTTCGTCTGTTTTGGGAGTGTGAAGCAGTGGTGGGCTTGATAGATACCGCTTTAGTTCCTCTAATGCTCGTTGGCATTCCGGGGTCCAGGCGAAATCATTCTTCCTTTTGAGTAGAGAGAAAATTTTGTGACTTCGATCTGATGATCTCGAAATGAATCGGCCTAAGGCTGCAATCCGTCCGGTCAACCTTTGTACGGCTTTCATGCTGTCCACGATGGTGATGTCTTCGATGGCCTTGCTTTTCTCGGGTTTTATCTCGATTCCTCGGTTTGATACCATGAAGCTGAGGAATTTGCCCGAACGGACCCCGAATGCACATTTTTCGGGGTTGAGTTTCATGTTGTATTTTCTTAAAATCTCGAACGTTTCCTGCAAATGGGTCAAATGATCCTCTACGTGCAGGGATTTAACTAGCATGTCATCAATATATACTTCCATTGATTTACCTATTTGTTCTTCGAACATTTTATTTACTAAACGTTGATAAGTAGATCCTGCATTTTTTAGCCCGAAGATCATTACGTTGTAACAGTATGTTCCATATCTGGTTACAAATGCCATTTTTTCCTGGTCCTCCGGGTTCATCTGAATTTGATTATACCCGGAATAGGCATCGAGAAAGGTGAGGATCTCGTGGCCGGCCGTGGCATCGATCATGCAATCGATGTTGGGCAGTGGAAAGGAATCTTTCGGGCATGCTTTGTTTAAATCCTTATAATCCACACACATTCGAAGTTTGTTCCCTTTGTAGGTACTATAACTACATTGGCTAACCATTCGGGGTATTTCACCTCCCGAATGGACCCTATTTTGAGAAGTTTGGTTACCTCATTATTTATGAACACGTGCTTTACCTTCGATTGGGGTCTTCTCTTTTGCTTCACCGGTCTGAACTTAGGGTCCAAACTTAGTCGATGCGTCGTTATGTCCGGTGGTATCCCTGTTATATCTAAATGGGACCAGGCGAAACAGTCGATGTTATTGATAAGAAATTGAATGAGTTTTTTCCTGAGTTCGGGGATCAAACCCGTTCCCAGGTATACCTTTCATTCGGGCCAATGTTCGATTAGTATGATTTGCTCCAGTTCCTTAATAGTTGACGTGGTGGCATCGGAATCATCGGGGGTTACGATCGATCGAGGGGTCCATCGATCGTCATCTTCTTCGATGTTCTGCTTATCTGGCTGGGCCGAAACTGATGTCTGTGATTGCTATTTGGCGTTCTGTTCTTCGATTGTATCTCCTTCTGAACCTGTTCCTTTTATCGGTGAGGACGAAGATATTGATTTTCTTTCCTCGACGGCGAACATCTCCTTTGCGCCTGGCTGTTCTCCGTACATTACTTTAACACCTCTCGATGTTGGAAATTTGAGGACCTAGTGTAGGTTCGAAGGTACGGCTCTCATGCTGTGGATCCATAGCCTTCCGAAAAGGGCGTTATATCTCATATCGCCTTCGATCACATGAAATTTTGTTTCCTGAATGGTTCCGGCCACGTTTATCGGTAGGATTATCTCGCCTATTGTGGTTTCACATGCCATGTTGAATCTGTTCAGAACCAGAGTTGCAGGTACGACGTGGTTCTGTATGCCGAGCTGTTCTATGACCCTCGATCTGATGATATTGGCTGAGTTACCTGGATCAATTAGCACACGCTTAATTTTAATTTTATTCACGAGTACGGATATTACCAGTGCATCATTATGGGATTGGATGATTCCTTCTGTATCTTCATCATTGAAAGACAAGGTCCCTGTGGGTATGTATTCTTGAGTTCGAGATCGCTTTTCCTTGACAATGGATGTTCTAGCGCGTTTAAGCACTGGTCCCTGCGGGGTATCGGCGCCGCCGATGATCATGTGAATAACGTGTTGCGGTTCTTCTAGCTCGTTTTGCTTGTCGAAGTCCTTGCTCTTGAAATGATTCTTTGCCCTGTCGCTCAGAAACTCCCGAAGGTGCCCTTTGTTAAATAAGCGGGCTACTTCCTCTCTTAATTGCCTGCAATCTTCAGTCTTGTGACCATGGGTGCCATGATATTCGCACATTTGATTGGGATTCCTTCGGGCAGGGTCAGTCTGCATAGGTCGAGGCCATTTAGTGTCTTCGATGCATCCGATGGCTGACACGATAGCAGATGCACCGATGTTGAAGTTGTATTCCGACAGTCGAGGGGCTTCTACAGGATCGGCATGTTTATCGAAGCCGCTTTTACTCATCAGTCCCAGGGAATTTTGTCCCCGGTCAATCCTTCCATTGTTTTGAACTGTATTGCGTGCTGAACCGTTGTTTATCCGATCTGTGACGTACGACCGATATCGATCTTGGTTTGACCTTTGATCCCTGTCGATCTCCCTTTGATTTTTAATAACTGTTCTGTTCCGATGAATGGGCCCATATGTAGCCCCCAATTGATCATCCTCAACCCTAATCTTCGATTGATATCGGTTGTGTACGTCTGCCCAGGTTATTGCTGGATACTTGATCAGATTTTGCTTCAGCCGATGTGATGCTGTAGAACTTAGCTGGTTCAACCCTTGGGTGAAAGCTTGGATGGCCCAATCGTCTGTGACCGAGGGTAATTCCATACGTTCCATTTGAAATCTGGATACGAATTCCCTCAGCATTTCATTCCCACTTTGTTTTACTTTGAAGAGGTCTGATTTTCTTGTTGCAACCTTTATGGCACCAGCATGTGCCTTTACGAACGAATCCGCTAACATGGCAAAAGAGTCGATGGAATTCGGCGGTAAATTGTGGTACCAGATCATTGCTCCCTTCGAGAGGGTCTCCCCGAATTTTTTTAATAGCACGGATTCGATCTCATCGTCCTCCAAATCGTTGTCTTTTATGGCACACGTGCAAGAGGTGACATGTTCGTTGGGATCGGTCGTACCATTATATCTGAGAATTTCGGGCATACAGAATTTTTTGGGGATTGGCTTCGGTGCTGCACTTGACGGAAAAGGTTTTTGTATGAATTGTTTTGAATCAAGACCCTTTATCATTGGTGGAGCCCTCGGGATTTGATCGATCCTGGCATTATAAGTTTCCACCCTCTTGTCGTTGGCTTCGACTCGTTTTGTAAGTTCCTCGAGCAATTTGGTAATTTCGGGGGTAGTCCCTGATTCTTGCTCGTTAGATTTTACTACAGCGGGTTCTGTACTGGGGGTAGTTTCTCGAAGTGGATCGGACTCCGGCCTGTGTTGTGCGCGAGTTTGGCTCTGTAGTTGAACTATCGCTACTTGTTGGGCTTGTAGCATCTCGAAGATCATACGCAGGCTGGTCCCGATTTCCCCCGCATTTTGTGTATCTCGAGCAACGTATCGAGCTCCGCCCTGAATGCTTCTTTCCTGTTTGGAACGTTGATTTGCCTCCAAAGATATTTGTGAGTTGACATCCAATGGTATTTCGGCTTGAACCTCAGTGCCATTATCAATTGGCCTTCCGGCCACGGGAACCAAGTTATTGGTTTCATCTTGAAGGCCGGCTTCGTTATCGATTGGTGAAGCCATTTGTTGGTTGTTTGTAGTGTTTTTTCGGATTTGTATCAAATAACCATTGTTATCCTCGGCCCCAAGGTGGGCGCTAAGCTGTTTACCCGAAAAAATAGATATAGTTGAATTTATACATAGTTCCAAGGATACATGGTATAATTTAATACGAAAAATATAATGACAAATATCAATGTGAATTTAGATTGGAGAAAATATAAGACAGACAAGATTATCCAGAACAAACGAGTCTTAGAAATTCACAAGATGGAATCAATCTAAGAAAACTCAAGAAGAGATCCTTTACTCACTAGAAATATGTTGCTTTATATTACAATGTATCGCTTTGGGAAAAAAACCTCTCTTAAGAGATGGTAGCCGAGCCCCTTTTGTAGTGGAGGGCATTGGCTCCAAGCATAATAAAATAACCTTCAGTGGGAGACACATGATGAGCCAGCTTTTCCGTGATTTGTGCCAAGATTCTTTCTAGTGGAATTGCAACGGGTCTTGTCTGTGAGCTCGATCTTGCTGGGAGACGCCGACTTTGGTTTGGTCCGAGCCCCCGAGTTGCTTCGAGGTCGAGGCCAGTGCTGGCTGGTATATCTATTCTGTGTCGACTTCCACTCGAGCTTGATAATGGTCTTGGCACGGGTCGGCCTGATCGGATCCAAGATTTGGTTTGTTGCACCTTCGGGGTCTTACTTCAACAGGCCATCGTTCGAACTCAATCGGTCGTATTAAAGACGAAATCTATTTCGACCGTATACAGATCTATAAGATGATCAGGAACCTCTATATGAGGAAGTGAAGAGGATTATGAGAATTTCGGTTACAAAACAATGGTGATGAATACTATTATGGGCTGGGCTACCAAGAGGGCAAAAAGGAAGAGGAGGTAATGCAAGAGAAGTCTAAAGAGCCTTTCATAATAGTCGTCAAGAGAGGAAATATGGAAACCACCAACCATGGGTATCAAGATTTGGACAAATCCAAGCAACAATAATGGAGGACACTTTGAAGGCAATCATGGAGATCAAGATAGGGGTAAACACTATCAAGATTACTCTTCCTACCTTCAAGGGAAGTAGTGATCCGAAGGAATATTTGAATGGGGTGCTTAAAGTGAGGATATTCCAAACAAACAATGTTGCTAGTGCCATTAGAGTTAAACGCCACAACTCAATTTGAGGACTTTGCTTGTACTTGGTGGAATTTGGAACATAAGAGCGGAGGAGGATTCACATGTCTTCGATTGAGAGATGGCCTGAATTGGTTGCTAGTATGGAGGAAAAGGTTTGTGCCCGATCTCCTCAAAAGAGTCTACACTTTGAAATTGTGTTTGCATGAGAGCCAACTTCAAAGAAGTAGACCATGCTATGCCCATTCCTTTTATACCGGGACTAAATATAGAAATCTCTTCACCTATGAAGCTTCACAAGTATGAGACTTTAAATGATGCTTACCAAGCAGCTATTCAACTTGAAAGAGACTTGAAGAAAGATAAATCATACAAGTCAAAGAGATATAGTTTTTGGATCAAAGGGAAAGATATTTGGCAGTATTAGTTTAACAGTTATCAACCGATTATCAGTCAATTTATCAGTTAAACTAACAATACCTTCACAAATAAATTTATATTTTAGCCCACTGTAAGTTACAAATAAAATTTATAAGTACTAACACCTAACAAAATAAAAATAAGAAGAAATACAGGCAGTAACATTAACGTTAAGAGAGCCATTAGTTGTTGGATGGTGTAAAGCATACAGACTAGTAACAAGCCACTATTCTCAATAACTCCAATCGTAATATAACATTTCTTGTTAATAGGCAAGAAAAGAATTAAGCAATAAAAATTGATGCTCTCAACTAGAAAATAAAGAAAACAAAAAATATACCTAACTAAGATATGCAAATGAAAATGAAAGACCACTGAAAATCCCGAAAGCAAATTGCATAGTGTGCACAACACTTAATTTGTATACTCTAAGAAAAAAATTCAATGTTCTTCCTTAGCATTTTACTAAGAAGGAAAGTTCAGGCAGATATGACTATTGTTTCCAGAAAAATAGTAAAATTAACAAGCATGACAATTAAAAGTCTGCAAGCCTGATGCAGTAACCGTTCTTGAAATAAGGAGATAGGGTTTCTAAAGATGACTTTATATACATGGGCATTTAATAGTTTTTAGCGGGTTAATGGCTAAACCAATAAGAAAATTAAGCACCTTGCACGAAAATTGCTAACTTATGTTTCCCGATCACAAACCCGATACCAATACATTAATAACCATATTTTGTGATTTAATTATCGGTTATGGTTTGATTTTGAACAACCTAACCACAACCTGAGGGTAATTTTAAAAGTATTCTAATTGTAGGAGTAAATTTGGCCAGATAGTATAATGGTATGAAAATATTTGGTCTGATAATGAAGGTTAAATATAAATAATATTCAAAAGTAGAGGGGTAAACATCATCATTTTTCTAATAAGATATCATAAATGTCAAGGCTTTGGTCATATGATGGTATTCTCCCAACATGAGGGCAATTACCATCAGTGAAAGTGAAGAGGTATCTCATGAAGAGATATCTAGTGAGAAAGATCGAGAAGTGTTTGATGGGGTAAAAGATGGACCAAACGTACCTAGTTGTATTGTAAGAAGGATGACGTTCGGATAACATCATCAAGGATGATGTCGATCAAAGGGAGAACTTATTGCATGTTAGATGTAGAGTTGGTGAGTACTCCTTGATTGTGGATGGTTCTAGTTGTAAGAATGTTTCTAGTAATGGTATGATTGAAAAGTAGGGATTAAAGACATTGAATCATTCCCATTCATATAAATTGCAATGATTAAATGAATATGGTAAACTTAAAGTGATAAGAAAGTTTTGGTCAAGTTTAGCATTGAAAAATATGAAGTGGTATGTGATGTTATCCCAATGCAAGACATGATCTTGGGAAGATTATGGCAATATGATTGGGGTGCTATCCATGATGGTAGGATAGATTGATACTCCTTTTTCCTTTATCTCATTTGCAAGTGAATGAAGAATACGAAATCACGAGTAAGTTAAGAATGAAAGAAAATTGAGAGAGAGAATGACAGAGAAAAGAAGAGAGGAGTAAAAGAGTATCTAATGGAAACTTTAGAATGGAAAAACGAAAGCATGGGTTGAGTGATGTGAGAAAGTAGCTACACTAAAAAAGATGTAACGACCCGACCCGTCGTTTTGAGCATTCGCACTTTGGTTTGAGGGCATGAGTAGCTCCATATAATATATTATTACTTATGTGTATCGTCGGTTTTGGTTTTCAGGTGTTTCGGAATTAGCTTGGAAGAATGAATTTCATGTTTGAAGCTTTAAGTTGGAAAAATTGACCAAGTTTGACTTTTTAGTATTTGACCTTGGATCGGAGTTTTGATGGTTCTGTTAGGTCCGGATGATGATTTTGAACTTGGGCGTGTGCCCGGATTTGCATTTGGATATTTCTAGAAGGTTCCGACACTAATTGGCGAAAGTTAGAAATTTGAAGGTTTAAAAAGTTCATAAGTTTGACCGGGGAAAGTAGGGTTTGGATTGTGGTTCTGGGAATTGAAATAGTTTTATTATGTCATTTGGGACTTGTGCGCAAAATTTGGGTTTATTTCGGGTTGATTTGATATGTTTCGGCACGAGTTTTAGAAGTTGAAAGTTCAAAAGTTCATCAAGTTTGAATTTAGGTGCGATTCATCGTTTCGATGTTGTTATGCGTGATTTGATGCCTTGAGTCAGTCCGTGTTATATTATGGGACTTGTTGGTATACTCGGACGGGGTCCCGAGTGACTCAGGTGAGATGCGGACGTGTTTCAGATCATTTTCCATTCATATGAGATGGATGGTTTTGCTGGACCTGATGTGGTCGCACCTGCGGGGTAATGAGAGCAGGTGCGATGGACACAGATGCGGTCACATGGGCACAGAAACGAAGGAAGGCTCGATGAGGAAAGACAGCAGAAGCGGAATGTTGTGTGCATTTACGCATCCGCCGGCACGGGAATTTGATCGCAGAAGTGGATGGCAACTTGTTTGGGAAATTGGGCAGAAGCGGATTTATCCTCGTACCTGTGATTTCGCAGAAGCGGAACAATATCCATAGGTGCGAGAGGTCAGCTATCTAGTGGAGTCCGCAGAAGCGGAGCTTGTGTCGCAGAAGCAACTATTTTCTTCGCAGAAGCGAAATGGCCTGGGCAGAACCTATATTTCGAGGGTTAGAGTCATTTTATCATATTTTGAGATTTGGGGCTCGGATTGAGACGATATTTTAGGCGAATTTTTATTATATTTCATGAATCTATCTTCGTTTTTTGTAATTGGATTATGAATTTTATAAAGAAATTTGGGGGTTTTGTCTAAAATTTCATAAAGTGAATTTTCGAGTTTTGAGCATCGATTCGGAGTCGGATTTGAGTGAAACTAGTATGGTTGAACTCGTAATTGAATGAGTTGTCGGATTTTGTGAGTTTTTTGGGGTTCCGAGGTGTGGGCCCAAGTTTGACCTTTTGGTTGACTTTGAGCTTTTAATTAAAGATTCGACCTTTATCGATTGGGTTTGTTTCCTTTGGCATTATTTGATGTTCTTAAGTTGCTTTTGGCTAGTTTTGAGCCATTCAGAGGTCGGTACGCATGGGATGGCGTTTCTAGAGTAATGTTTGGCTTGCTAGGTATATGATTCGACTTGTTCAAAGTAAGTAACACTTCTAAACTTGGTGTTGAGGGTATGAATTCCTCGACATACGTGTTATGTATTTGGTATTGAGGTGACGCACATGCTAGGTGACGGACGTGTGGGCATGCACTGTGTGAATTATGACTTGGTTGATTCTGTGCTACTGTGTAGTTATCTATTCTTGTTTTTATCCATAAAATTTCTACATGCTCGAGTAATTGAGTTATGATTCATGTTAGAAATTATATTTAGGCTATATGCGTATTTTGTTGGGACCCACTGAGGTCATATCGAATGTTGAGTTAGTTGCTTAAATTGCAGTTACATACTCAATCATAGTCATTCATTTGCATATCATCTCAGTCTCTATTATCATTTGTTGTCACAACATGTTATCATTATTTGGGCTGATTGGCATGAGATTTGTGAGCTCGAGAGACTAGAGAGATTGATGATTGAGTTGGGGATCGAGAGTCATGTAGTGAGAGAGATATGTGGATCGGGTTGCACGCCGCAACATGCCTTATGGCTATATGTGGATCGGGTTGTACGTCGCAACAGGCCTTATGACTATATGTGGATCGGGTTGCACTCTGCAACATGCCTTATGGATATATATGGATCGGACTGCACACCGCAGCAGGCCTTATAGTCTTTATTATTAATGATGGGATCGGGCTGCACGCCGCAGCAGGCACCATACAGTACTGAGAGACTGAGTGTCCTGAGTGACAAAGCGTGATGAGTGGGAGTGTGAGACAGTGTGATTGAGTACTCTGAGAGTATGAGTGCATGAGTTCATCACTGTGATGCATTGTATTTGACATGTATACTTGACATACATGCATAGAGATTCATTCCCTCATGTTACATAGTTTTATGACATTTATGACTTCACTTGAACCTTGACACGAAGGCATAGAGACATACTTCCTCATGCTATATGAGATTGAAACATCTTATTTGTTGTTAAAAACTTTTGGGTAAAATCATAGATTTCGGACTTAATCATATTTTGGTAATTTCGATAAAAGTTTTGGGTTTTACTGTTATACTTTAAAAGTATGCCTATTTTTCCTTAACTGTAAACGAGCTGGGCATCATATCTTTGAGTTGCTTCTTGTACTACTTTTATTATATCGTTATGAGTTGATGTGGGCTATTGATGTTGGACTCTGACCGTTATCCAAGCTCGTCACTACTTTCAACCTAAATTTACGTTTGTTACTTATTAAGTACATGGGGTCGGTTGTACTCATACTACACTTCAGCACCTTGCATACAGATTTGGATGTTGATGTTGATGTATAAGGCGTGAGCTGGAATTGAAGATGTACCTGCGTTCCGGTCATAGTTGCCTCTTGTTCCAGGTAGCTTTAGATTTATTAAATCTGTTTATGTATATTTCAAATAGATGATATATGTCACGACCCAAATCCTAACCTGTCGTGATGGCGCCTATCTCAGTACTAGGCAAGCCGACAAAAATCAATAACACGCGATTTCCTTTAAATTTAAAAACATAATGTTTAATACAATACCAAAAATCTAGCAATTTCCGATACAACACTCTCAAAACCTGGTGTCACTGAGTACATGAGCATTTAATATGAGTACAACTCTGGAAAATATGGTCTATAATAGTCTGAGACCAAATACAGTAAACAAGGAGATAGAGAAGGAGAGACAAGGTCTGCGAAACACAGCAGCTACGTCAAAATCTTCTGAAAATCAACTGCGCAAAATGATCAACACCCGCTATGTTCAGGAACACCTGGATCTGCATACGAAGTGTAGGGTGTAGTATGAGTACAACCAACTCAGCAAGTAACAATAATAACTAAGGAACTGAAGATAATGACGAGCTACACAGTCATAGTTCACTTTCAGTAGTTCCAGCAAAGAATAGACATGCTTTCAAATCCGACAATTCAAGTCAAATCAATTTTATACAGTTCAATTTCAAGTAATACGGATATAAATTCTTTCAGCGATTTCACAACAATGACAGATAGCAACCAAGTGTAATAACTAATGCAAAGCAAGTACAGCCTCTCAGGCAACAGTCACTCAGCTCATCACAACAACTCAACCACTCGGCTCTCAGCCCTCAGCACTCACACTCAATGGGTACTCGCGCTCACTGGGGGTGTGTACAGACTCCGGAGGGGCTCCTACAGCCCAAGCGCCATAATCTGCACGGTCAACTCACGTGCTATAATATCCTGCACAGACAACTCACGTGCCATAATATCCTTACCTCACCGATAGGCCCTCGGCCTTACTCAGTCCTCAACCTCTCAAGTCTCTCGGGCTCTCAGGAATCACAAAGATTAGCCCAAACAAAGATAACATAGTATATCAACAAATATCCAGAAAGACTGAAGTATAATACGCAAGAAAAATCATGACTGAGTATAAGGCAGCAATTAGAAAATAATTCTACAAGTACGCGACCTCTACGGGTCTCAACAGTACTATAACATAGCCTAAGCATGATTTCTAACTTGATTTATAGTCAAATGTCTTCAATACATAGAGATCATATAGCTAACAATAAATTATTCAACTTTACAGTTTTTCAGGACGGACCAAGTCATAATCCCCTCGGTACACGCCCACATGCCCATCACCTAGCATGTGCGCCACCTCCAAAATAATCACATGATACCAAATACATGGTTTATACCCTCAGGACCAGATTTAAAACTGTTACTTACCTCAAACCGTGTAATTCTTTATTCCGCTATGCCCTTTCCAGGAGAATTGGTCTCCGAAAGCCTCGTATCTAGCCACAATTAATTTGATTCAATCAATACCTATTATTGTAATTAATTCCATAAGGAGATACTAATTTTTCCAATAAAATTCAAAATTAACTCAAAAATCGAACGTATCAGAACCTAACAAAAGCTACAGAATATGAACGCTCATCCAACCACGAGTCCAACCATATAAATTTCACCAAAATCCGACACCAACTCGACCCTCAAATCTTCAATTAAAGCCTATGAAGATTTCTACCATTTTCAACGCAATCCTTACCCATTTGAACTTAACAATCTTTCCACAACCATATTGGTATGTATACATAATACTCTTACACCCAAGAATTATACTATAAATTACCCATTTTTACTCCAAACCCAAAATTGAAGAATTGAGGAAAGAAATTCTTACCTCTTTGAAGCCCTAGTAAGATCCTTGTGAAATCTTCAAACCTTGAACAAGAATTGATGGATAAATGACTAAGTCTTCACTTTCTCTCTCTAAAATACTCTCACCTCTCTCTAAAATATCAGATTTTGGCTAAAATATGAGCTTCAAGGGCTATAAATCGAAGTTGGGTCGGGTCAAAAATTAGAAAGAATGAAAGCTCCGACGCAGTTATGCGGTTGCATATGCGATCGCATAATAGGTATGCGGTCCGCCTACCGGCCGCATAATTTGGCTTCCAAAACTGGGCGTTACTGACCCTGTCTGTGGTCATTATGCGGTCCGCATACTTGTTCCGCGGTCGCATAATGCACCGCAAAATAGGTCTGCGGTCGCATAGTACACCGCTGATTTTCCTCAAATCATGCCCCTCTCCTGGTCCACTTTGCGACCATTATGCGGTCCGCAGAGTGATTCTACGACCGCATAGTGGTCGCAGAAATGACCCTTTTCCGATAAAACTTTCCTTTACACATAGGTGCATTGTTCAACCAAACCTTAATTTTCTTAGCACCACCAAACCTTAATTTCCTTAGTAAAATTTCTCTGGGTTGTCACACATAAGTCAACATCCGGTCAACCTTTTCAACTTAAATTCTAAACCTTGGAACTAAGTGCTCCAAATTATTTCAAAACCTCACCGGACCCAAACCAATTACCCCGGCAAGCCAAATAACAACTGAAATTCACAATTTGAGCAGTAAATGGGAAAATGAGATTATAATACTCAAAACGACCGGACGGGTCGTTACAATATATTTATTTCATATCATCTTTATAAACTCTAAATCTTAGAAGCTCATGATTTGTACTACCAATCCTTCGGATTTTTGTATAAAAGTTCAGGTATATTATCATTACTTTTCTTAGTAAATCTCATTTGAATTGAATTATTGTTAAGTCGACTTAGCTAGCGGGTTGAGTTAAGTGCCATCACGATTAGTTGGATTTTGTGTCGTGACAAAAGAGATTCGAAGAACGAGGGGAGAAAGTCTAAGACAAAGAGAAAGTGTGCATGATAATAAAAAGCCACGTGTATATGAGAGAGTTAGAGGAAGGGATGTCTATTATTTGTGTTGTTCATAAAGATTATATTTTGACTACTAATACCCTAACATCTTTTTTCCAAGTATTATCTCTTCTCTTTTGCTAGATTACAGAGATGTTATTTTTGGAGGAGATTCTAAATGAATTTTCACCTTTGAGAAGGATTGAGCATCAAATTTACTTTATCCTAGGATCTCAAATTCCAAAAAGGCGGCAAAATGCAATCCGAAGGAAATGAAAGAGCTATAACGACAAGTGGAGGAATTACTTGACAAAGGGTTGGTCAAAGAGAGTTTGAGTCCTTGTGCTGCATTGGTCATTGTTGTTTTGAAGATGCATGGGAACAAAAAGTGGAGGATAATGTGTGTGATTGCCATGTGTAAGTAAAATTATGGAAAATTACAGTCACAATGTTCCTCACTTAGACGATAACTTGAGCTTAGTGGTGCATGCTTATTATCAAAGATAGATTTGAGAAGTGGATATCATCAGATTAGAATAAAGCCCGGGGATAAATGGAAAATAACATTCAACACTAAATATGAACTATATGTATGGATTGTTATGCCATTTAGGTTGACAAATTTTCAAAGTATATTTATGAGGCTTATGAATCATGTACTTAAATCGTTCATTAACAAGTTTATTGTTATTTAATTTGATATTATTTTGGTTTATAGCAAGACTCTTGATCATGTGGTTATTTGATTCAAATATTTGATGTATTGAGACGTGAGCAACTTTATGCTAATCTTAAAAACTGTAACTAATAAGATTATCTTCTTGGGATGTATTGTGGGTGCCCATAATGTGGAGATAGATCAAAGTAAGGTTGAGGAAATTAATTGGCCAATACCTAAGAACATTAGTGACATTAAGAGATTCTATGGTCTAGCTAGCTTTTGTAGGAGATTTATTAAGGGTTTTAGTACATTAGCTAGTCCATTAATCAAGGTGATTAGGAAAGACATACCATTCTCTTGTGGTGAGAGTCAAGAGAGGAGTCCTTTAGAGTTGAAGGAAAGCTTAGTTTTGCTTCTCTTTTACAACTCCCTAACTTTGACAAGACATTTAGGGGGTGGGGGTGGGGGTGGGGCAGTATGATGCTAGTGGGTAGAAATTGGAGATGACTAATGCAAGACCAAAACATCATAATATACTTTAGTTAGAAAATGAAAGGTACTAGTTTGACCTTTTACACATATGATAAGGAGTTATTTTCCTTAGTGAAAGCTTTAACCAATTCGCAACACTATGTTTGCCCTAAATAGTTTGTGATTAGAACCGACCATGGGTTTTTAAAATATATCACTACAAGAAAAATAGAAATTAGTGATGGACACATTTCATAGATAAACAGTAAAATTCCTTTGATAATCTTATTTAGCGAGGGATTAGTGATAGATTATCATTAGTTAGGAGCTATTTAGTGATAGATTAACAACAAAATTTTTAGTTAATTTATATTTTTCTAGTATTGTATTAAAAGTCAAGGTAAGTTGAACAAAAGACATTCTAAGTGGGTAGAACTCATTGTGTCTTTCCCATATGTTATCTACTACAAGCAAGAAAAGAATAATGTGGTTGCCTATGCTTTGTTTAGGAGATATTCTTTGATAAACACTCTTACTTCTAGATTTATAGGTTTTGCGAGCATGAAGGAGATACATCCTCTAGATGATGATTTTTAAGGAGGTATATGTTATTTATGATTTAGTGTAAAACTCTAGGAGGTCTAGTGATTTAGAGGATGAAGATTTTAAGGATCAAGAGGCAATAAATAGAATTAAACAAGAAGAAAAATTTAGGAGATTTCATAAGTTTGATGACGTATTGTTTAGGGATAATAGATTGTGTGCGCCTAGGTCTTCTTGGAGAGAATTGTTAGTTAGAGAGGAACATAATGGGGGTATTATGGGTCATTTTGGGGTAACAAATACTAAGAATATCTTGAGTAAGAACTTCTATTGGCCTGAGATGAGGTATGATGTAGAATCCATTTGTAGTCAATGCTTTGAGTTTGTAAGTGCTAAGTCTAGAATCCGTACCATGAAATCCTAAGCTACCATGAACAAAAAGGTAGCATGAATCCGGTACGCTGGTATATCTCCAATGTAAGGCTTCGTATTCCAACTACTCAACTCCAGAATATGCAAGCAAGGTACAGAAGTGTAGTATAAGTACAAGCGATCCCATGTACTCAGTAAATATCTTGACTAATCTCGGAGAAGTAGTGATGAGGTTTTTAAGTCAAAAGATACTCACTTTGCAGAAACTGTGCAACTCAATAATATATATAATGCAAAGAAAATATTTCAGAAAGACAGTTACAAAATAAAGAATATTAATAGTAAAGGTGCCTAACATGATCCGATTCCATATCAATTGCCAAATAATACGTTCAAGAGAACCTTTTGAAAATCAAATATATCAATGCATGATAACAACTTCCTCTTTTTTTCATCAATATGTTACGCTACCAAAAACTCAACAAAACATAAGATATCAACTCAACTTAGGTAATCCATCTTGACAAAAAAACCGTCAAATAACAACACATGTATAGATTAACATGTTAGATGCCATGCAAACACATGTAAATGTACGACAAATCATAAAGAATTCACTTGCATAATCAGGGTAACACCCAGATTTTAACAACAACTTATCAAATAGAAACACAAGCATATGGAACCTCGCGCCCACATTTCTGTCACAATAATAATATACACCCTTATCACTCTGCCCTGACACAATATCACACAATATCGCACCATATCGCTCCACCCTGAGACAATAACAATATCCCAGCGTATCGCTCTACCCTGGCACAACAAAAATATCCCGCCCTATCGCTCCGCCCTGACACAACAACAATATCCTACCCTATCGCCCCGCCATGATAATATCACAATAATCACAACTGCATGTCAAAAACCTCGTGGCATCCCTCCAATCAATCCGCTCAACATGTCCAAATATACCACAATCACGGAAATGCAAGACATCAAATTATCATCAAGAGGCATATTCTTCTAACTAATCAATAAAGTGTACAAGGACATGGTAACAACAAAAATGCGGATGTGGTCCAACATATAAAACATGACTACGACTAAATCAAATATAGCACCCCAAGTCCGAGGAGTCATACAAAGGATGACATATGTGTCACATAGTGCACACATCCCAATCAAGGCACAACATAAGAACAAGTATGGATGTGTGATCATAACATACCTCCTAGGCAAGGTTAGTATAATCTCAAGATTAGTTCATCATGTTCAAACTAAGGAATTAACATTAGCTCAAGTCTAGTTTATTACGCTCGCCTAGTCAATTAATTGAATAATACATAGGATCAAGTAGAGAACACAACCAAATAAGCCATAAAATAATTTAAATTATACCCAGAGTATGAATACCCATGGCACATATATATACGCTCGTCACTTCATATATGCGTCACCCCCGCATGTAGCAAATAATACCAACTATTAAAAAATAATTTCTCAACCAAAGTTAGGCAAGATATTACCTCAAACAAGCCAGATCAATACTCTAAAAATATCTTCCCGTATGAATCGACCTCCGAACGACTCAAATCTAGCCATAAACAACTCAATAACATTAAATAGTTTCATAGAAATCAAACCCAAACGATAAAGGTCGAATCTTTAATCAAATACTCAAAGTCAACCAAAACTTCAACCCAGAACCGCACCCCAAAATATGACAAAACTCACAAATCCCGAATACCCATTCGAATATGAGTCCAAATATATAATTGGTTTTCAAATCCAACCTCAATTTCATGTTCAAAACCCCAAAAATCATTCTCTTAAATTTAATTAAAAACTCCAAATTTTTTCTCTTCAAATCCTTGATTTAGCTGTAATAATCTATGAAAAAACAAAATATATAATCAAAACAAAGATAAAATTACTTACTCTCATGATTTGGGTATTTTATCTCCTCCAAAATCGCCATAATTGTGCTCCCAGAACTCAAAAAATGAAGAAAATAACTCAAAATCCCGAAATTCAATATTTTAAAGACATGCTAGTCGTCCTTCTTTGCGATCATGGTCACCAACCTTGAAATCACGGTTCACAAAATGTCCAGCATAATTTTACCCTTCACGATCGCAGCCAAGAAGCTCCGCGATCGCGAAGAACAATCTTGAAGAAACTTGCTCAACTTTTTTCAGACAGCCTCTAGTTTAATGGCCATAAATTTATTTACGAAGCTCCAAATGCTAAACGGTTTGATTTTATGAAAACTAGACACAAAGAGATACAACCTTTGTTTTCGAATCATTTCCCAATTTCTTATATATTGCAAGATATAAGCTCTCAAAATTAGCCCATTGACATCAAAAATTTCTTCTGCGCGATCGAGGGAATGCCTTATGCGATCGCTATTCACAAGTCTAAATTTGTAATTTACTCTTCGCGCACGCGGCTCTAAGCTCTACGATCACTATGTACACTCATGTAGCCAAAACTCACCAACTAAAAAGGGCCTAAAAATAGTCTGAAACTACCCCAAATCATACCTGAGGCCCCCGGGACCCCGTCCAAGCATACTAACAAGTCCAGATAACTAATGCAAACTTATCCAAAGACTCTAAAAGCCATAAATAACATCAAAATAGAGAATTCAACACCAAAACTCATCATGCAACCTTCAAACTCAAGAACTTCAAATATTCACGACCAAGCATCTGATTCATACCAAATCAACTCGGAATGAACCAAACATTGCACATAAGTTTCAAATAAAAAAATGGACCTATTCCAAGTCCCAAAATAACAATCCAAACCCAAAAAGTCACAAAGTCAACTCTTGGTCAAACTTATGAAATTTCTAAACCTTTAAATTGTCAATTTTTGACAAAAAGAAGAAGCTAAATCAACCTAGGAACACCAAATCCAAAAATGAACATACGCCTAAGTTTAAAATCACCATACGAACCTATCAAAATCATCAAAATATAAATCCAAGACTCTTTACACAAAAGTCAAACCTTGGTCAACTCTTCAACTTAATTGAGAGTTACTCTTCTGAATAAATCATGAACTTTCCAAAATTCAAAACTAACTATGTATGCAAGTCGTAATACATCATATAAATCTACTCAATACCTCAAACCATCATATGAAATTTCAATACTCAAAATTATTGATCGAGTCGTTACACATTGCCAACCAAGGCTTAATTATATTGCCCATACAGGTCCAAATAAATCGCTCATACAGGCCCAAATAGATTTCTCATAAGAGGATAAATAGATTGCCCATACATGCTCAAATAGATTGCCTATACAAGCCCCAAACAGGTTATGTATTTATCATGCAACTCCTTTTTTATTAATCATGGTATAGTAGATGATTTGGTCTTGTTCATTATTAGCAAGGACATCCCAAAAAGCCATACTTCAGTTCAGGAAATCATACACAAAAAATTAATAGTTCAAATACATGCTTTGATTTAAGTAAATCACATTCATAAGCATTATGCAAGTTCAAGTTCAACACCCATACATAGGGTATATCATGTATTCACAAACCTTTATAGTGAAAAAGGGTGTTCAAGGTGACATACCTTAACTCCTACTAAATGAATTCAAAATCAATCTACAATGCTCAAGCAATTACTCTACATACAAATGGAGTGATAAATATCAAAACTTTATCAAAATTTTGGATTTTTATTTCCTTCCCCAAAAATTAGGTTGTCATGCCTAGAACTATGTTCATCATGATTTAGATCAATACCTAAACAAAATAGATGATGAGAATCAACCCCCTTACCCTTCCCAATCAATTACAATTGCTAAGAAATGTTAAAGTTCTTACCTTAGAAGAAATACCAAAATTCCACCTTAATTGTCCCTTGTAAAAATTTTCAAGAATCTAGGAATTTTGGAGATGATTTAGTATTAATCCACATTAATTTGACGTAATAATCAATGAGTTTTGAATAGGTACTCACCTTGGATGATTTGGGGAAGCCCTAGGTACTTTCTCCTCAAAAGTTAGCCAAAAATAAAGTGGGAGAATAAAATATGAAATTTAGTATTTATAAGTTTAGCTGTGATATGCGACATACGCCCGCCACATGCGGCCTGCATGTTCAATATGTGAACCGTATGTTGGTCCATATGTCGGTTTCTGAGAACTTCTCCAAAACTGACCCTCTGAATCTTCAATGTACGGTTCAACATAAGGTTTGTATGTTGAATATGCAGACTGTATCTTGGTCCGTATATTAACCCTGACTCTCTGTACTTCCACCTACGGTACCACATGTGGTCTGCATATCCAACATATGGTCCGTATGTGGCCACCTGTATGTCAACTTCTAAGACTTTTAATTTTTTCCAATATTTTTTATTTCAACAGACGATCCAACATGTGGCCCGTATATTGCTTTCGCATGTCAAATTCAGAGACTTGAATTCTTTTCCAACTTCCAATATATTTTTGGGACTCAGGATATAGTGAAACATGCGGACCATAGTCCTAGCCGTATATTGGCCCAATTTTTCCAACTTAGTCCCTTTTTATTCTTTTCAACTACAACCTTCTTACACACTTGGTATACAATTAAACCTCGACTTCCACATTTGAGCACACATTAATTACCATAATTTGGGTCTAACCATAAGTATTTATGAGTTCAAGCCTAACCAAACCTAAGAGGTGTTACATTATCTCTCCCTTGGGAACAAACATCCCCGAATGTAGATCATAGCCTAAAATTTGAATAACTACCAAGATTTTAAATATTTCGCCAGAGTTTTCTTTGTAACTGGAGCTATCTCAAAGGTACAAACTCAGCCAACAACCAAACAACCTATAACATAGTCCTCACATGGGACTTTCACAATCAAAACAACTGCCTTTCAACAAATACCACATGCTTCATATCATTAGCAAGCATTGGCAGAATTTCAATAACTGAAAGATCAAAGCATACCTGGAATAGGGAACAAATGAGGGTATCTCCTCTTCATGTCTTCCTCCACCTCCCAAGTTGCCTCCTCAGCATTATTATTTCGCCATAGTACTTTAACTCAGGCTACATCTTTTGACCATAGCCTTCAAACTTGACGATCTAAGATTTGCACCAATTTTTCTTCATAGGATAACCCCTCATATATTTGCACTTCTTTATCAGACAGGATATTGGAAGGATCAGTTCTATACAGCCTCAATATCAACACATGAAAGACTGGATGTACCATGGACATCTCGGCTGGCAATTCTAGCTCATAAGCTACCTTTCCAATCTTCTTAGCAATTTTGTAGGGACCAATATAATGGGGACTAGGCTTTACCTTTCTATCAAAACACATTACGTACTTTATTGGTGACCTTTCATGAACACTTTGTCACTCAGCGCAAATTCCAACTTGCGACACCTCATGTTCGGACAAGACTTCTGCTGACTTTGAGCTGTTTTGAGTCATTGCACGGTACGATTTACTTTTTCAATGGCTTCACGGACTGATTTGGGTCCCAATAATTTTAATTATGTTGGCTCAAACCAACCAATCAGTGATTTGCAGTGCTACCTATATAACACTTCCTATAGAGCCATCTGAATACTTGCCTGGCAATTGTTATTGTAAGCGAACTCAACAAAATGTAGGTGCTCATCCTGTTTACCTCCAAAATCGACCACACATGCTCGTAACATATCTTCAAAAGTCTAAATGGTTCTTTTAGCTTACTCGTCTGTTTGAGGATGGAAGGCAGTACTCAAATTAACACTAGTTCCAGGCCTTCTTGGAAAGATTTCCAAAAATGAACAGTAAATTATGTACCTCGGTTAGATATAATGGATGTCAGGATCCCATGTAACCTAACTATCTCCTTCAAGTACAACTTGACATAATGATTCAGGGTATCAGTCGTCTTCAAAAGAAATAAGTATGCAGACTTTGTGAGTATATCCACAATCACCCAAATAGAGTCATACTTGGCCTTCGTGCAAGGTAAACCCACAACCAAGTCCATATTAATCATCTCCCACTTCCATTGAGGAATTTCAATATTTTGAGGTAGTCCACCAGGCCTTTGGTATTTGGCTTTCACTTGTTGACAGTTCAAACACCTAGCAAAAAAATAAGATATGTCCATCTTCATACTCCTCCACCAATAGTGTTACTTCAAGTCTTTACACTTCTCGGTGGATCCTGGATGCATGGAATATTTGGAACTACGCGGTTCCACCATCAAATCTTGTCGATGACCATCGACATTAGGGACACATAATCTCTCTTGCATCCTCAAGGCGTTATCATCTGCACCTATGCTGAACGAAGTATATTCACCATTTGCACGATGAACCAGTGTATTCACCATTTTGCACTCCATCCCTCAACTTCACTAGAAGCTCATCTTCATATTGCTTGGATTTAATACTCTCCATAATGTTAGAACGTGTTTGAGTAATTCCAACCAACTCTTCATTTTCAGCTTCATCCAACCGGACACCAAAATTAGCAAGTCTTCAAATTTCCTTATGTATTGGCATTTCATGAGTCCGAAGATATGCCAAAGTGCCCATAGACTTACGACTGAGAGCATTCTCAACAACATTCGCCTTATCAAGATGATACAAAATATTCAAGTTGAATCATTCAATAATGCCAACTGTGTTCTCTGTCTAAGATTCAACCTCCCACTGTTTGAAAATATATTGCAAGCTCTTGGGATCAGTAAATATATAACAGTTCTTGCCATACAGATAATGACACCAGATCTTCAAGGAAAAAAATAACAGTAATTAATTCCAAGCCATGAGTCGAATATTCTTCTCGTGCTTCTTTAATTGAAGGGAAACATATCAAATAACTTTACCATTCTGCATTAGCACACATTCCAGTCCCACTCTAGAAGAATCACAATAAATCACATAACCACCATACCTTGAAGGCAGAGTCAAGATAGGAGCATAAGTCAACCTCGAGTTTAGTTCCGGAAAATTATTTTCACACACTTCAGACCATTGAAACTTGGTCGTCTTCTGAGTTAATTTCATGAGCGGTGCTGTTATAGTTGAGAATCCTTCCACAAACTTATGATAATTACCTGCCAATCCCAAGAAACTATGTATCTCAGTCACATTTGTGGGCCTTGGACAATTCTTAGCCGCTTCAACCTTCTGAGGATCAACCTTGATACAATCACTCAACACCATATGACCTAAGAACATCACAGAGTTGAGCCAGAACTCATACTTGGAGAATTTTGCATAGAGCTTATTCTCCCTTAGTATCTGTAAGGAGATTCTCAAGTGCTTTGTTGATCTTCATAACTCTTTGAATACAGACACAGTTTATAAAGTCCATAAATGTAGGTGGTGTACTAGGCAGACCAAAAGACATCACCAAAAATTCAAAATGGCCATAAAGAATATGAAAAGCTATCTTTGGTATATCTTGCTCTCTTATCTCCAGTTGGTGATACCCTGACATCAGATCAATTTTTGAAAAGAACTTAGCTTCTTAAAGTTGGTCAAACAAGTCGTCAATCCTAGGAAAGGGATATTTGATCTTGATGGTCACCTTATTAAGTTGGCGATAATCAATACTCATTCAGAGAGACCCATCTTTCTTTCTAACAAATAGGACTGGAGCAACCCAAGATAAGGTACTTCGCCCAATAAATCCTTTATCCAACAAATTCTTTAATTTATCCTTCAGTTCTCGCAATTCAGCCGGAGCTATATGATAAGGTGGGATAGAAATTGGTTAAGTATTAGGCAAGACGTCAATCCCGAAATTGATTACCCTATTAGGTGGAATACTTAGAAGTTCTTCAAGAAGCACCTCTAGAAATTTATTGACTACATGCACATACTCAAATTTCTACACTTTGGCTTGAGTGTCATTAACTGCTACTAAAATGTATATACACCCCTTCGAGATTATCTTGCAAGCTTTAAGATACGATATAACCTACCTCAAGGAGACTCTATCGCAGGTTCACAGGGAAATTCAAATCTGACCATCTTGGATCAACCATCCACATTGCATAACGTGTAGAAAGCCAATCTATTCCCATAATTACATCGAAGTATACCATTTCTAGTTCACTAAGTCTACGATAGTCTCCCGACCTTTAACTACGACCATAAAATTTCTATAGATTCTAGAAGCAATAATAGGGACACCAATATGAGTAGTCACATAAAAAGGCTCTAACAATTGTTCGGAATTCACTCCAAAATACAGAGCAAAATATGGCGTCACATATGATAATTAGATCTAGTATCAATCAGTGAATAAATGGCATAAGTGAAAACAATAAGAGTGCTTGTGACCACAACATCTGAGGCTTCAACTGCATCCGTACGAGCCAAATCGTAGAGTCAGGGTTGACCCCCAGTACCAACATTAACTCTTTTAGTCAACATACGATCTGTATGTCAGTTCCTAAGAATTTCCCAAAAACTGACCCTCTAAATCTTCAACGTATGGTCCAAATATGTGGTCCGTATGTCGAATATGCGGGCCATATCTTGGTCCGTATATTGACCCCCGACTCTCTTAACTTCTACCTACGGTACCATATACGGTCCACATGTCCAACATGTAGCCCGTATGTGGCTATTGTATGGTCAACTTTCGAGATTTGTAATTTTTCCAGCATTTTTGGTTTTAACAGATGGTGCAACATGTGGCTCGTATGTCCAGCATGTAGATTGTATGTTTCTTTCACATGTCAAGTTCAGAGACTTGAATTCTTTTTTTAACTTTCAGTGATTTTTAGGACCCAACATATGGTGCAACATGCGGACCGTATGTTCCACATGCGGTCCGTATCCCTGGCCATATGTTGGACCAATTTTTTCAACTTAGTCCTTTTTAATTCTTTTCAATATAACCTTCTTGAACATTTGGTACAAGCGTAAACCTCAACTTTCATATGTTAATACACATTAATTATCATAATTCGAGTCTAACCACAAGTATCTACGAGTTCAAACCTAACCCAAGCCTACATGGTGGTATATGTGAATCGATGTTCTTGTTGGGACTAGGCTTACCCTTCTTGTTGTTTCCTGCCTTGTGTAGATTTTACCATAGCACCATATCGGGACCATATTAATCTTGTTCGAGGCCATAATTGTATCCAACAAAGGTGAGCCAATCACATCTACTTGTAGTGGCATATTTTAACTATTTTTACTCTCTGCCTTGGTCTACATGTTGCTTTGTATTTAAATTTATACTAGATGCTCCATGACTAGTCTATGAGAGGTGAAATTTTGATACCTAGATGTTTTTGGACACTTTGAGTTGTTATATCTTACTGTTGATTGTTGTGGATATTCTATAGGATTGGATTGTTGATTTGCTGGTTAAATGGATTATTGAGATGCTCCAGGGAAACTCTGCTAAAAATTTTATTTTTCCCTTGTGTTTAATACTTGACTAAGATGAATACTAGTTCTCTTGATGTGGGTAGCTGCTCGCTAAGTGCTAATCACGCTCTTATAAATTTGGGTCGTGACACTTTGTGTTGAGATATCCTAGAAATAAAAGAGGTAGGAATAACATGTTTCTAGTGGTACATGTTGAGGGCTATATAGGGAAAGAAAAGTATACCTCTTGGGAGGAACATGCATTTGCCTTTAGTAGAATTTGCTTATAATAGATCTTTGCATTTTTCTAATTGAATGACTCTCTTTTGAGATTGTATATGATTTTAGCCCTTTGATTCCTTTGGATTTTACTACCCTTTCTCAAGATGTTATTGTTAATTTAGATGCTAAAAATATAGTTGATACTATGAAGCAGATTCATCAAAATGTCAAGGCACAACTTGAGGAGAAATATCAATAAGTGCTAGTAAAAAGAACAAGGGAAGGAAGAAAATAATTTTTCAACCTAATGATTGGGTGAGGGTACACCTAAAAAAGGAAAGTTTTTCAAATAAGATAAAATTAAAGCTTATGACAAGAGGAGAGGGTCCTTACCAAATTTGGCAATGGTCAATGACAACGCCTACAATATAGATCTACCAAGTATCAAGTCTATAATGTGTTTAATAGTAGTGACTTGCTTCCTTATCTTATTGGTGATGATCCATATTTGAGGACAAATGCTTTTTAAGAATGGGAAGATGTACGCCGCAAGGATCACCAAAAGCATCAAGACCCTCCACAAAATCTCATGCCAAATTTCTAAGGAACTTACACATCTTTGCCAAGAGATGGGAACTTTGGCAAATAAAATAGGAAGTTATTCAAGGGCTTACGATGCTTTGAGGATGATTCTCGTGGAGGAGGAGCAAGATACACATTCTTTACCGCGAATGGAGTACACAAACCATCCATCCCCATCTCTAGGAAAGAGACTAAGATGAGTTAAGAGGATTCGTGCCAACGGATCACTATTCTTGCCCAAAATTCAACCCATGGAGCTCTAGCCCATGCCAATGGACGTTATATGTACGCAGCAAGGAGCACAAGAGGGTGACTACCAAGTCCGTGACCACAAATAATTATCTGTACCAGTGACCACCATACATGTGAGCTGCCATGTGGAGTTGGGCACAATCACGTGACCTCGACCGTGATTGCCAATAATTGGATACTTGGACTACAAATTTTTCAATTTGGATATAGTAGTTAAACACATTAAAGGGTACTTATGTCTTTTATTACTTTATTTAGACCTAGTATAAATAGAATAGGATGATGTCATTTTCATCTTCGACTTGTTTTGAATATTAAAGAATAATGTTAAATTGTAAGAAACTTTTGTTCCCTACTTGGTGATCTAAACCTTTTAAAGTATATTCACATGGAGAATTTTGTTCACTTGAGGTTAATCCTATGGATTAGGAACTATAAGTCTTGTAAATTTTTTAATTGATTATATCAATTATTTGACATTGCACCTATTGTGAGTCTAGTTTTAATTTCTATCTTAATTGTTTTTCGCATCCCAATTCGTATCACTGTATGATTATTACGAGTATAAAGATAGTCTAGCTACGTGCTGATCTAATTGTCCTCAAAATGGGAATTTCTTAGCGGATCAACTAGCAACCCACCATGATGGTATATCATTGTTGATTGATGCAAGTTTATAGGTGGATGCTAGACATGCAAGTATTGGTATTGTTGTTACAAATGTTCTTGGAAAACTACTTCATATGCATGGATCTCTAATTCAATTTGTGAAAAAAGTCATGACTGTTGAACCTCTTGTTATAAGAATGTCTCTTGAATGTGCAATTAAGAATGGATGGAAGAAGGTGGAAATTTTACTTGATGCAAATAGAGTTGATCGATATGATCCAAAAAAAAAGTTACTACCTTATGGGAGATAGAAGTAACTTGTTAAGACATTTGGAAGGTATTTTTACTTATCATGTAGAATAAAATTTAGGACCCATTTGTCCATACAATGTTTTTCTTTTTTCGAAAATTCATCTTTAGAATATTGTTTGGTTATACATTTAACAATTTTTGAAGACGAATTTCAAATTTGAGAAAGTACTTTTTACCTCCTTTTCAAGTAAATAATATATATATATATATATATATATATATATATATATATATATATTGGTAAATAGTTCTTCTATTCCACCAAAAATTATTCTTCACAAAACCAGAAAGTTGTTGACTAACTCTTATACTATGTATGACAATAACCTATACAATGTATGACAATAACCTATACACATCACAACTAACTAATATCAAACATGAAAAAAATACATCAAAACCTAACTATGCTATGAAAAAAAGTTCAATGATGCAAGATGTCTCTGCCAGCTGAGAAATAATCTGCCTCTGATGTGTATATGGATTGCAATCTCTCGAAAAAGTCTGTCGGGTGAGGTACTCCCACTCGAAACCTAAGCGTGTTCCTGTCTCTCCAAATCAGATAGATAATCATACCAAACATACATGAAACAATTATCCAATGTCCTTTTTCCTTTTGACACATATAGTCATCCACTGTATCTCCTCCTGCCAAGTATAGATTTTCTTGGGATGTCCTAGCCATGAGAGAAGCCTAGACTAAATACTCTTAGTATAAGAGCAATAAAAAAATAAATGCTCAAACAGTTCATCAGCTAAACTACAGAACACACATGTTTGAGGAACTTGAATTCCAATTTACTGCAACCTCTCCACAGTAGGCAGTCGACCTTGAGCAGCAAGCCATAAATTGAACTTGAATCTGGGGTGAAATTGTGGCTGCAGAATCAAGCTCTTCCAAGGGACCCTCTAAAATTGAGGACTAAGTAGCTGGTGTAGTTTCTTTATGCTAAAACTTCTATCGGGTGTTTGCATTTGAGCCAATCTAGAGGTCAAGTCACCTTGCACATTTTGAAGTCCTGTAATAAGACTTTTAAGTTCTAGTATCTTTCTCACAACCCAGGATGCATTCTTGGATATTGGCATAGAATCTACAATATTGTGTTTTATGTAGTAAGAGTGAACCCATCTAGTCCAAAGACAATCTTTTTTTCATAGTTATAGCCCATAGATGTTTGGTTGTAGTTGCTTTGTTCCAGTGATAGAGATTCAGCACCCCCCCCCCCCCCCAGCAGCTTCAGGCATACAGATTTTCTCCCATGACACCAATGCTTTCTTAGAAATAATAGATGTACCTGTCCAAAAGAATGATCTACAAATAGCTTCAATTATTTTCAGCACCTTCTTTGGTAGTGGGAATATTTGAGCCCAGTAGGATTGTACTCCAAAAATAACAGATTTGATGAGTTGCAACCTTCCTGAATATGATAGCAATTTTGATGCCCAACAGTTTATCCTTGCAGTAATTTTCTCCATCAGTGGCCAGCATTGTAAGATGGATAACTTCATGGAAGCCAAATATACTCCAAGGTACCTGAAGGGTAGAGTATCCTCAGTATACCCCAGCTCCTCTAGAATATCATATTTTAAAGAAGCATAAGTACCAGCAAGATATATAGAACTTTTTATTGCATTTGCCTGCAAGCCTGAAGCCATTGAGAACTTCATAAAAGCTTGTTGAAGCAGTCTAATAGAAGGGAGATCAGCCCTGCAAAACATCAAAAGATCATCAGCAAAGCACGTATGGATTACCCCCAGGTTTTTACATCTGGGATGAAAGTGGAAATTCTTGTTCAATGCCAGTTGTGCAAACTCCCTCTACAAATATTCCATGGCAAGGACAAACAGGTACGGGGACATTGGATCCCCTTGCCTGATTCCTCTTTGTCCTTTGAAAGGCTTTGTAAGTCCACCATTTAGGGTCAAGGAGTATGTGATAGTTGATATGCATTCCATGATCCACAACACAAACTTATGTAGAAAACCAAGTTCAATTAACAGTCTTTTCAAGAAATACCAATCTAGTGTGTCATAGGCCTTTCTAAGAACTACCTTGAAAGCACACACCTTGCTGAAATACCTTTCCTTGTATAACCCTTGAACAACTCACCAGTGAAAAAAATATTGTCAATGATACTTCTTCCCTCAATCAAAGCAAATTGAGATCCTCCAATCAAGTCACTGATAACATTCTTAATCCTACCAGACAACATTTTAGTGATGACTTTATATAGGATGGTACAACATGCTATAGGCCTGTAGTCCTTCACCTGTATTGGAGAAGGCACTTTTGGAATAAGAGTAATTGCCCTATTCATCTTTCTAGTTCTAAAAACGTCCAGTACATATGCAAGCACATCATCTTTCAACTCATCCCAGTGTTGTGTAAAGAACTCATTGAAAATTCATCCACTCCGGGTGCCTTATCAGTTGGCATACTCTTGATGGCATCCATGATTTCCTCAACTGTGACATCTCTGATTAAGTCGAGTTGTTGGATTCTGGACAAACAAGTACCCTGCTTTATTACCTCAGCATTTGGGCAAGGTAGTATACTAGATGCCTCTCCCATAAGCTTAGTGAAGAATGAGATGAACTAAGCTTCCACCTACTTAGGATCGGCGATCTTTATTCCAACACCAATATATATAGAAGTGATAGAATTAGTACATATGCGCAACTTCCACTAAGCATGGAAATATCTAGTGTTTGAATCCCCATATTGTATCCAGCTAGCTCTAGACTTTTGCCTTAGAACCTGCTCCTCCGCATTGCTCCACTTCTCAACTTCTAGTAATGCTTCCTTTTCCTAATCAATGAGAGACTGAGAAAGTAGTTTCAATGATCCTTTAATCTTTTAAGTTTCACCCAAATTCTTGGCATGGCTATCCCTCTGATTTCCTGCCTCCATACTCTCTTCACAATCCCTTCAAACTCTGGATGATGCAGAACAATGTTGTATAATTTGAAAGGTTTGGGATGTAAGTGCCTATGTTGGTCATCAGAGTTACACTTGAGCAATATTGGAGAATGATATGACACTGGATTGAGAAAAAAAGCTTCAACATTACTAAATTTCAATAACCATTTATAATTGCCCAAAGCCCAATCAATCCTACTATATACTCTGGAGTTATCATCTCTTTTGTTACACCAAGTAAAGTGCCAACCAGTGCTCTTCAAAGGAGTTAACAACAGGTTATCAAGTAGATACCTGAATCCTTGAGTTCTGCTTGTGTAACTGGGGCACCTGTTCTATCCTCTGAATTCAACACATTATTAAAGTCACCACACACAAGCCACTCAGTTATCACTTGAGAGCCAATGTGAGTAAGTTTATCCAGAGTTGTTGTCGATGCACTAGTTCATTGCTAGCATAAATCACAGTGAACACTAAACTGAGCTGAGTAGTAGTGATATGCACCATACAATGGATGAATCGATCACCAACCTCCAAGATCTGAACTTGTATATGTGCCTTCCACAGTAGCCAAATCCGACCATTATAAGCATGATCATAGTTATAACAAGTATGCCAATCTGTGTGATCTTTTTAGATCGATTCTCTTTCACCCTTGTTTCAATTATTTCCATAGCTTCTATTTTATACTTCTTCAGAAAGAGAGACATCTATTTTTGTTTAAAGGGCCTATTGAGCCCCCTAATGTTCTATGTGCAGATAATCATGAGGGTTGGAACTGGTTTGTGCCATTCTTCCCCAATTCTGGTGAAGTGTGACTCAGAGTCAGTATCTCAAATATGTTGGTGGCTATCCACTGATTTGCAGGGCAACTAGCTTGGTTGGCATTCGAAAATTGAACATGTAGCTCACAATCAATAACTATTTTCCCATGATTTTGCTAGCTTGGACTCTATGAGGGTACTACTAGAACAGGAAAGTCTTCCACTGCTAAGGGAGGAGCAGTATCATGTGTTTATGAGCAACAACCTGTTCTTGAAGATCAACTTGATCGGTTACAATAGTAGTCTGCTCCTTGGACACCCATTTAGAAACAACCTTCCTCCTTCTCCTGGCCCCCCCTCTTCTTCTTAGGTTGTTCTATAAAATCATTTTTATCCTCCTGTGCTTTTTTATACCAGTAGTCATCAGGATCATGGCCAAATTTAGAACAATCAACACAATACTTTGGCCTCTAATCATATCCTATATCCTGATGAATCACACCAGATGGGGTTTGCAGTTCAATACAGCTAGGGATGAGGCGTGCTATGTCTGTTTCTACTAGCACTCTAGCATAGGAAATGCGATCCATCTCAGCTGTAAATAGATCACTGTACAAAGGTTTATCAATTACACCGGCCAATTTTCTCAGTGATTCAGTAGATCAGTAGCCAACAGGTAGACTAGGGAATTTCACCCATATCGGAATAACAGTCAAGCAATCAAGATTAAAAACAAAGTCAACAGTCCAATTCTTCTATATAAACGGCTTGTTATGACACATATAAGGACCATACTGCATTACAAGATCCCTGTTATAGAATCAAATCTAAATATGTAATAGCCATCATCATGGTACAAGATTTTGGGTTTGGTGACGAAATTGCAATCATTCTCCATATAATTCTTCATAGATTTGACATATGAAGTATTACCCAATACATACCCAATCAGAGATGACCTCCAGTACTCCTCTTGTTCTCTAATGTCTTCCTCAATGATTTTAACAACAAAAGTGTCACCACGCATAGCACGAGGAATATAGGTGAGGGGTTTACCCATATAAGTGAGAGCTTCCTCTTCGAGTAAATAATATTCTTCTCTAATAAAACTTTAATATTTTTTAAAATAAAATACACGTCCAAATATAATATTAAATTTTAAATATATTTTTCAACATAACTTCAAAAAATACTATTTTTTTCAATTCTCATATTTTTTATGTCCGTATTTGGTAAGTTTTTTATTTTTAGTAAACGAAATATTTTGGAAGCACTTTTTCCCAAGTTTGGTTGTGTAGAGTATGCTGCAGACACCTTTGCTCAATTTTATTCTTTGGCAAAAAACAATTCATTTCATCTTATCTATTTACCACATCCCAAATTAATTTTGTTTTATTAAGTTGTTACATTTTCATAATTTTTAAAGAAAATTCAGTATTTTAAATTTTTTATTTGAATGATTATGGTAATATATTTATTTACATAATAGGTGGAGTAGTAAAAATCACAGAAAAGAAGATTCTCACCGTACCAGGGCCCCACTATCCTCAAAAGAGACCCACCCCCTCCAAAGATAATAAAGTTAGAAGAGTGTGTGTGTTTGAGAGGTGGGGTTGTCTTAAACGGAAAGAAGAAGAAAAGAGATTTGGTATATAAGAGTAGCAGAAACTGAAAAAGTTTTTGATGGAAATAGACTAGAATAATACTAAATAAATAAATAAACATAATAAGGGAAAGAGAAAGAGAAAAAAGGTATATTGTATTTGATCCAGAACTAGAAGGGGTTGTGGAATTGGGTAAAGGCATTTAGGGGATGACGTCTTCTACTAGTAGTGAGAAACAGCCATTAGTGGAGTTAACGAAAGGCGTCAATGGCCTTGAAAAGGTCCTTCTCCGGGAGGTTCGCGGCAGTTCTGCCGAGGTACATCGCGTTTTTTTAAAATGTCATTTTCGTTTTTTAGTGGGTAATGTGTAGATTTTGCGAGAGATCTTTTCTTTTTCTTTCTGGGTCATTCTGAATTAACTTATGATTTATTGGATTCTTACTTGTTTTCTTTGTGGGGAATTTTTGTTGTTATAAGGAATACATGTTTAATTTCTTGAATCTTAGTGGTTTTTGTGTGGATTTTGTGGGGTATATTTGTTAGCTTTTTATTGTCATTTTTTTTGGTTTGTTGAAGTTTAGCGGGTAATGTTTTGATATTTTGAGAGATCTTTTCTTTTTTCTTATTCCGTGTAATTGGGTTTCTGTGTTATTTTAAAAAAATTATGATTTCTTGAAGTTTAGTGGTTTTATGTATAGAATTTCTTTTTGATCTCTTGATGTTCAATGGGTAATATGTAGATTTTGTGGGAGATCTTTCCATTTTCTTTCTTCGTGTAATTTGGTTTCTGTGTTATTTTGGAAAATTTGTTATTTCTTGAATTTTACTGGTTTTATGTGTAATTGGGATTTTTTTTTGTTTAAGGAATACATGTTTTGATTTCTTGAATCTTAGTGGTTTTCGTGTAGATTTTGTGGGTATCTTTGTTAGTTTTTTTTTTTTGAATTGATAACGTTAGTATATATTAATAAAGTAAATGCTGCTGGATGTGCTAGTGTGGAGTCCTAGCAAGATCCTAGTATGTCTAGGATTGACAGTGTATCTTCTGTGTAAATCTGTTTACACCAAAAACAAAAAAAGAAGAATACAATTGAGTTTGATCTTCTGCACTGAGTTGCTTCTGTCTTCAAAACATCTAGCATTCCTTTCTTTCCAAACTGTCCACCAGATGCATGCTGGAACAGCCCTCCATCTATCTCTGGAACAGTCCTCCAGCTTCTTCCCAACTAAAAAGAACTTCTGTAATCCTGCAGGGCATTGTCCATGAAATACCCCTTAGACTAATAAAAATTTTCCATAGTTGGTCTGTTATCTTGCAGTGTATAAATAGATGGCTAACTGTCTCCGCATTTTCCCCACATAGAAAGCATCTTGAACACAAAGAGATTCCTCTCTTTATGAGATTATCCTGGGTTAAGACAGCCTCCTTTGCTAGTAGCCAAGTGAAACAAGCTACCTTATAGGGAATCTTGGTTCTCCATATATGCTTCCATGGCCAATCATTTATCTGTATATCACTTTGATTCAAAATCTTATATGCTGCCTTCACCTGATAGACCCCTCTATTGTGCCTTTGCCACCAAAGTGAGTCCACCCCTTCCTGTATTCCTTTGAATGCTTCCAGCTTGTTGTAGAGGTCAGTTAATCTTGCTATCTCCCAATCATATAACAGTCTTCTAAGGGTGAGTTCCCAGCCTTGAGAAGTCCACATTTCAGCTACTGTCTTCTGTTGGTTTTGTGCCAAACCAAACATATCAGGGTAAAGTTCCTTTAGGCATCTATGTCCCAACCAGTTATCATTCCAGAATAATGTTTTCCTTCCATTATTCACTCTAATGAAAGTGTGATTCTTCATTGTAGGCCAAAGTGCCCTGATGGTATCTTTGTTAGTTTTTATTGGGTCCCTTTTTTTTTTTTGATTTGTGGAATGGTTTATCTTTAAATTTATGTGATGTTTTGGTATAGATAGAGATGGGTTTTGTTTTTAAAGTATAGGGTTGGGAATGGGGCCATTAGGGTGAGGATCTGAATCTGTGTAGCAATTCAGTAGAATGTCAATTGTCATTGTTTGAAATGCTAATATGGTTTATTTGGCATTGCTTTAGTTTTTGCTTGTGTTTGTTTGTGTATACACTGGAGAAACTCACGTATTGGGCTTGTTATGTTGAATTGGTTTGAGATGAACTGATAAAACCTTCAGTTTCTGAAAGTGCATGCATCGGTAGAAACCCATAAAGAATGGATTACACTTAATATAATATCCCCTTTTCCAGCCAGTTGGAGTGGCTGCCGTTTTCAAGTAGTTGACTATTGCGTTTGAGCTTTTGATGATTAAGCAGTGTGGCTTTATTGGAACTTGAAATGAAAATGTTTTTTCGCAACATTGTTGGGTGTACTTTCAAACCAAAACCAAGAGGATTAAACCTCTCAAATCTCTAGGAGAGCGAAAGTGTAGTGAAACAGATTGTGTACCCCAAGATATGCTCCGCACTTTCAGGTTTCATTGAGCAACAGCCTTGCTCCTTGCGCGTATTCTTACATTTGTAGTTATTATTGACTCGCATAAGTTTGTGAAGAGTAGTCAGGGAAGGTATATATATACTGTATACGTTAAGCTGGTGAATGGCGTTGCAAGATTTTGCCTGACTTTCCTCCATTTCTTATTACTGACTTGGTGTACAGAGACCTATGTCTTCTGTTTGAATGAATTCTCATTATCAGGTTTTCCTTCTGGGAGAATCTCAAGCATTCTGTTTCCTTTTTTTTTTTTTCCTGTTTACAATATGCAAATTTTTGAAGTTTTTATAAAGCTCTTTTGTGTTCAATGTGTCATTATAATTTTTTCTGCACTCTTTTATATGCTTTTAGCATTTTACTTTAGTTATCAACATCCCTTCTTAAGTGTCCTCCTTTGCAGGTGTATCTCTATGGCGGTCAGGTGACATCTTGGAAGAATGATCACGGAGAGGAATTGCTCTTCGTTAGTAGTAAGGTATTTTTCATGTTGTACCTTCTTGATGGAATATTCTGTCAAACAGCTATTACTAAAATGACTTTCTGTTAGTTTCCTATGTATTCTGATTGCTACTTTTGAAATACTTATGGATCAATTTCTAAGGCAAGGTTTTGGTTGGTGGAGGGAAAGCTAATTTCAAGAATTTCTGGAATATATTGTTACATAAAATTTTTTCATCCTCTTCCCATTGAGTGAGTTGAAGAGTTTCCTCCCTTCGCTGACCACCTTTGACCTATATTTTGGGCGGACTATCCAGCACATGGTTCTATGAGTGCCAAAACATTTAGCTCTTGTGTTGGTTGAACATGCTGAAAAGATCAATTGCTACTGAGACCTAAAACAATACTTAGTAGTTAGTTACCTGCAGCCTGCAGGAGTAAAAGGGTTTTCGAATCTGGAGATTATCTTGCTTCTTCAACCTTAGTGGAAACATTAACAAGTTTATTCTGTTTATACAAGTCCTTTCCCCTCTGAATGGTTTGGGAGATTTTAAATAGGGCATGTACGTTAGCAGATCAGTGAACATAAACAGTTGTCTACTCGTTGGAAAAATCACTATACATATTGCTTCTATATTACATGGAACCTCCAAAACCTCTTGCCGTGCACCCGTGTCAATCCAATACAAATTGGGTGTGGTGTGGGATATGCATCAGGTTGTCAACTCACCTGGGGTGCAGAGGCTGAAACCATGACCAAGAAGTGTAGCTTGGTTGAATTTATTGTTTCGATTTGCTTAGTTCCTTTTTTTACCCGATTTGTTAGGTTTTGTGTGTATACATATATATGCATGTATTTATGTATATAGATATGTACTTATACACACACACAAAAAATAATCCTTCTCTCTTAAATCTTCAAGGCTGTAAGCTTAGGTAGCGATGAGATCTATTCAAACATATGTGTATGTATACACCCATGCATACATAGATATGTGTATGTAATGTGTATGTGTATTATTTATACATACGCACACACAATGATCCTTTTTAGTTACATCCTTAAGGTGGTAAGCTTTGGCAGTTGTGAGAGCTGTCCTTATGTTGGTAAACCTACAAAGGATCGGATTAGCCCGTATTATCCGTAGTTTGCGACGCACTTATATTTGGACCTAATAAATTTGAAGGTAAAGCAGTCAAGCCCTCTCTAAGTAAAGTTGCTCTAACTTGCTCCGACATAGCAGTTTAGGTGCCGCACCTGTGTCAACACGACACTAGTATGGGTGTGGGTATGGGATCCGTACGTGATCTGGTCATAACAATTTTGGGTACTTTGACCACGACGGACGGAAAAATTCGAGACGAGATACAATTTGATTCCCGTAATCAGAACCAAAACTAGGTTAAAGTTGAAGAAAATAGCATATCTTATCTAGAAAATCAATCCTTTACTTATCTACAACTTGAGAATAAAAAAGAAATCCATACTTTACAAGCTATACATAAATATTCCACAAAATTTCTCATAAATTAGAGATATTTTTATTTTTTTGAATTATTTTTATCCGGATCTCCGCACCCGCATCCGTACTAGGATCCGTATCCCCGAATCTTAGAATTTGCATCTCGAAGGATCCGACCTCTAGATCCGCATCCGTGTCGGACATCCGCACTGGTGTCCAAGCAACTTAGAAGTTGCTGCCCTTTGGGGATTGAAAGTGGCACTCTATCGCAACAAGACAAGTTGATGGACAAAGTTTTGCCTGGGGAGGAATTGTTTTCTTTATGTGTAATGTATATATTTATCCACATATGGTATCTTTGTCATTCACATGAATGTATTAGAATTTGCTGCTACTGTATGGGATATCCTTATGCAATAAAACAATTTATTTATACTTGGGTTAGTCCAATGAATTTTCAGTTAAATACTTTTATATTACACACTATACAGTTATTACTCATATCTTAGCACCACTACCTGTACCAGTGTTTTGGAGAGCGAGAAGCGGAAAAAAGCGAGGAGGCTTCGGTGAATCGCGAAGCGTGCGCTTTTTTCATGTGAAGCGCAATTTAACACATAAATAAATAAAAATTAAATAGGCATAGATAAATGACCAAGAACTCAATAAAAATAACGTATTAAGCAAATGTTTCAATTCTTAAATCAAGAAATAAATAATAGATTTGGAAAAAACAGCAGAAATTTGGAAAAAACAGAGCACAAGCATAAATTAGAAAACAGGGCTGAACAGAGAAATGAGTTCTGAAAAAAATAGAAAAGAAGTGAGGAGTCGAACCAGTGAACAGTGAAGAACAGAAAATAAAAAAAAAACAGAGCACACAGAGAAAAACAGAGCATAAATTAGGGCAGAACAGAGCAATAAAAACTGAAAAAAATAGAAAGAAGAAGAGAAAAAGGAGTCGAACAGTGAACAAGCAGAGAAAATCAGAAGAGGAAGTAAGTTACCTGTTTCAAAAAAAAAAAAAAAAAAAAAATCAGAAGAGGAAGAGAAGAGAAGAAAGAACTGAAGAAGAAGAGAAGAAGAGAAACTTACTCGAACAGTGTAGTCGTCGCCTTGCAGCAGAGAAGCAGATGTCTGGAAGTATTGTGCGTAAGTGTATTTGCAAGTTTTCTTTTTTTAAAAAAACCCTAGCAGATGGCTGGACCTCGCTTAAGCGAGCTTTTCTGCACTTTTTTCATCGCCTCGCTTCTCGCTTTTTAGCTTAAATCGTGCGCTTATTCATGTGAGTCACGCTTTAGGGCAGAAAAGCGCAGGTCAGTCGCCTCGCCTCGCTTCTGCGCTTTAAGCGAGAAGCGTGCGCTTTTAATAACACTGACCTGCACTCCTGACTGTATCCCTGGATCTTATAATTTAGCTGATGACATCCGACTTCCATATCTATACCTATATTGGATACCTCCACCTGTCTTCAATAGATTGTGTTGCGGATGTTAATCTGATTATAGTGGACTTTGTTATGGACATTAAGTCAAGCCAAATTGTCTTGATTTTTGAATGAGATGGGGGTTGTGTAGAATTTGAATGCCTTCTTTTGTTTCGTTTGTATAACCCCTTTACTTGGGGTAGCATATCCTGGGTGCCCATTCCAGTACAAGTTTTCTATTTACCTAACTAAAAGAGAGGCGAAAGAAAACGTAAATCTTTGTTTTGAAGCACAATTTGAACTTTCTTCTTGCTTCCTTTAATGCTGGCTATAGAACCATGTCCTGCCACAGACTTCACCTAGTAAACTGTCATGTAACAATTTAGTTGGGCATGAGCTTTTTTAATTGGTATAATTGGATGAATATGACAATATATGTTTATAATTTTATTACTTTTAATCTACTACAACTTCGCAGGCCATTTTTAAGCCTCCGAAAGCAATTCGCGGTGGTATTCCTATATGTTTTCCACAGGTATTTGATTTTGAAGCATCTTCTTGACTTTGCTATTTGTTGCTCATTTTGGTAACAAAATATGCTGCTTTCTCTTTGCAAAGTTTGCAAATCGTGGCTCTCTTGAGCCGCATGGATTTGCCCGAAACAGGTTTTGGAGCATTGACAAAGACCCTCCTCCATTTCCAGCAGCTACTTCTTCAAGGGCTTTTGTTGACTTGATTCTGAAACCCTCTGAGGAGGACTTGAAGATCTGGCCTCACAGGCATGGATATATACTGTCAATATACGTATTAGTCTTTTATTAGGCTTCTTTGTTACTTCTCTCTCCTTACATGGATCAATAATCATTTTTAGTTTTGAGTTCCGGCTGCGGGTAGCTTTAAGTCCCAGTGGAGATTTGATGTTGACGTCTCGAATTAGAAACACCAACACTGATGGAAAGCCTTTCTCATTTACATTTGCGTATCACACCTATTTCTCTGTTTCAGACATCAGGTATGTTTACCAATGTGGTTTATATTTTCTTCTTTGTTTTTCCTCCCAAGACTTGTTCCCTTTCGGATTCTGAAAAATTCACAAACTTAATTGCAGGTAAAATGACTGATATGTTACCATGATAACTAGTGTTGTCTTTGTATTTCCATGAAAACTCGTGCTTGGTAATGAAAAAGTTCAGCGGGAATAACTATGGGATTATTTTTACGAGGGAAAACATGATATGGGTAGATTTACTAATTTGAGGTATCTTTTTCTCTTTCACCTTCACTTATGTTGGAGTTTCAAAGGGGACAGAACGTCTGAGGAGTGATTCCGCGAAATGTCTTTTTATAATAATTATTATCACTTGCACTAATTTTGGTTGATGTAGGTAAATATGAATATTATATGCTTTTTAGGAGTAAATAAGGATTTTATATATAATATAGAGATGCATCAAGTCAGTGCAGGATTAACAAAAAGGTTAGCCCCCTTATATAACAGATTACTGTTGAAATAAGCTAATGGTTCCTATTGTTGTTTTTTCAATGTATTCGTATGTCAAATTGCAGCAGAGAGCTAACTGAATTAAGCATCTATACTTCAACATATAACAGGTGTAGCTTTACCCTCAATGCACCTCTGGTCCCATAATATCATGAAACAAACACAAGCTGGAATCGATCTCAATATCTGCATATTACTTTACACAGTACCTCAATCCGTAAATACTACTAGTACTTTTCTTTACCTTTTCATCAGAAAAATAAATTCCTTCATACCACCTGCTGGCTCATGGAAAGGTTAGCAATCAAGGATACCCACTTTATTGAGTGAGTCAAACTTGTTCCAGGCAGTTTCCCACATCTTACAATCTCCAGAACTTCTCATTAACAAAAATGCCGTTGGAATGAATTAATACCAAATCTTCCGCTCTTTGTTCTGTTATTTTGTTCTCTTCCCTAATGGACAAAAGCATATGTAGTACAATTTCTATCCTAGCATGATAGATGAGGTGAGTAAAAGTAGAAGCTTAGAAACAAACTTTGGAGTGTAGGTGCATAGAGACCTTACATGGCCATCAACTCGTTGGATCTGTCAATGATTTACTTGCAATACAATCATACTCAAAGAAGCTCCCTTATTTGTTGAAAAATTAGCATATTATATCACTAATTTGGTCAATTCAGAGGTTCTGCAGATCATCTCTTAAAATGCATGCCCCTCCCTGTATCATCTTCTAGTGTTTTTAAAAGTGGAAAGTGCAAAAAAAAAAAAAAAAAAAAAAAAAAAAAAAAAAAAAAGAGAAGATTACTGGGCTCTAATGGAGAAGCAAGAAGCTAAAAGCATGGTTCTTCCAGATGAAGTGCAGAATTTTCAAAAGCTACAAGAATTACCTAATGACCGATAGATCTTTATTGGTAGATCTGAATGTATGTGTGTAGATATAATGATGGCGACGGAGTACATGGGGATATGGTTCTAGGAATGGGGAAAGGATATTCAAAAGTTCGACTTAGCTTATGAGTTAATTTTAGCTAACACATTTTAAGAAAAGGAGGAGGCACACTTGATAACATATATTATTGGAGATGACCATAGACAAATAGACTTTATCTTTGGCAGATATTTGCAGACTGGAAGAATAGGATTTGCATACTAGAAAAAAAAAAGAAAAAGTTATTGCTTAAAGAAGAAAAAAAGGAAGAATTAAAGAAACATAAGTAGTAGAAGAAGAGGCATTACAAACTCGAGAAGAAAACAAGGACGACAAAGAGAATACTGAAGTAAACGTGCAAATGAGGCTCAGTACTCAATAACATAATGTCCTTTTTCACCCTTCCTTTCTTTGTTTATTTTTACATCTTTCTTTTGAATAAAGTTTCCGCTTTTGCCTTCTAAAGCGAGACTCAAAGAAGCAGTTGTTTCTTTTTGGCGTCCAATTCATGTCTTGGATTACTTCACTTGGGGGCCTTGGGTATTGACTATTAGCTACCTAAGCCTTAAATCCTTCTGTCAATGGTGAATCCTTGGTTCACAACCAAATCAATGCCATATAGGTTTCTCTTTGTACTTTACTAGCGCACACTTCTACATGCGCTTCACATCGCTCAGGAAGCAACAATCCCTTGCTTTATATCCCTCAATCAGTTTAAGCTATGAATCAATGGCTTTTATTGACACTGCTGTCTCTGTCTCTACACCTCAATTAATAGTTATGCGCCTCCTCCGAACCAAGTACAAGAAGCAGGCTAAGTTCCCCTCCTCTTATGGTGTAGTCCGTTCACTCATTTGAAACAGTGAAGTATCTAATATTCACCTTACACAAAAACATTTTGTAATGTGACATGTCTGAAGAAAAGCATTTTTTCAATTTATAAATTGTCTAAAGGAATGTGTTAGCAAAGATCTCATAGATGCTTCTCACTAAACGCCATTATCAAAAAAGGAAATGTTTCTGAGTGGACTTATAGGTTTGTAGTACTTGATGCTTGATGTCTGGTCCTCCTAGATAAGTGCAATGAAAGTTGTACTAATGCTCTTGTCAGGTTCGGGATATAAAAAGGGAACCTCCTTAATTATTATTTTAAAACATGGTTTTAGTATCGGTTTTAGAATTTCATGTTCTGGTAAACTTTTGTAAGACCTAAATTTAGTTGCCTCTTTGTAGAGATTTATGTTTGGAATTCTCTATTTATGCATAGATCTTGTACAGAATATTTTTCCGACAGTGTGAATTAATTTTACTTATCTTAAAGAGCAAGCATAGAGCTCAGGGGAAAAAAGGAAGAAGCTTTAGCTCCCCTTGCTCTTCTTTTCTCTCAACTGCCATCTGGTCTCTCTTGCTATTACGTAGCCTCTTTTTTTTTTTTTTTTTTTTTTATCATTAAACATTAAGAATAAAGAACAGAAACTCTTAGGCTTGTTTCTTCATCCTCATCTTTTCCTCTTTAAGTTTTTAGTTTTAAATTCAATTCATGATCTGAAAAGGGGAAGGGGGGATGTTCTGGTCGCTTTTACCTTTCAGGGAGGTCATAGGCATTTTTAAACTAGAGAAGAGGTCTATTGAGTTTTGTTAACCTGGGGAGGAGGTCTAAATAATGTTCCAAGTTTATAGACCTGCTAGTTAAAGGATAAAAACATTTCTAAGACTGAATTATCCCGGGGTTGATCTTTGAGCTCTTCACATCATTTCTCCTTTTCTTTTAACAGTGAAGTCCGTGTTGAGGGGCTAGAGACACTTGATTATCTTGAGAATAAGGAGAGATTCACAGAGCAAGGCGATGCAATTACCTTTGAGTCTGAAGTAAACATCTTATCATTTAATGCTTCGACTATTTCCTTGCATTGCTTGGCACATATCATTTGTTTCTTATGATGTTTCTGCCGTGTTCATTAGGTGGATAAAATATATCTCAGTACTCCCACAAAAATTGCGATCCTGGATCATGAAAAGAAACGAACATTTGTGCTCCGTAAGGATGGGTTACCGGATGCAGGTAATTGACAATCTTCAGAGCTTTCCTGTGGGCAATGAGTTTCATCTTTGTAAAGAGTAAATTGGTTTACTGATTGCTGATTCTCCTGGGATAGGAACCAAATATATGCATATTTTCCTGGTTGCAATAAGGGAAAAGTCATTGTTTTGTGCTTCTTATGGGTTAGGAGTACATTTTCACCCATGTCAGTCTTCGTGAAAGAGTCACTATTTTGTGCTTCATATGGATAAGAGCTTGATCTTCTCAGAACTCTTTTCCTCCCATGCCATTCTTTAGTATATCTTGACAAAATTGTTCAGGCATGTAGAAACTCAACATTTGTAGAACGTAGGAAGTGGAGTATCCAGCATTTTAAACTGTTCACTGTAGTTCTTTGGCTTTTCGTAATGGAAGGTAACTTCTTTCTGTAATTTCTTCTTCCCAGTTGTGTGGAACCCTTGGGACAAGAAGGCAAAGGCCATGGCTGATTTTGGAGATGAAGAGTACAAGCACATGCTGTGTGTTGAGGCTGCGGCAGTGGAAAAACCTATCACTTTGAAACCCGGTGAAGAGTGGAGAGGAAGACAGGAACTTTCTGCTGTTCCATCAAGTTATTGCAGTGGCCAGCTTGACCCAAAGAAAGTTCTCCTTGGCAGCTGAGAAAAGTTTTTTTGCTGGTTTATATTGTGTACAGGTACATTGCTGATTCAATATCCAGTCTCTAGTGTTCAGCAATTCAATAACTACTAGGGAATCATCTGAAACATAATCACAAAAAACATATAAAAGCCGTTTAACAGCAAAAAGTATTAAAAGAGGAAAAGGGATTATGGAGCTTCTTCTTTGGTTTGTGTTTGTGTGTGGAGGGGGGCTCGAAGAGGAACACGTTAGGTGTTGGGTAAGAGTAGTTGCGTTAGATGATTTTGAGGGTCATCAATGTAAAGCTTCTTTGGTGAGGAAACTAATAGTAAAGAGCAGCACAACTGTATCAGACATCATATTTGTTGATGAGTGATGTGTTCTAAACAGAGAGCACTTCTGTTGATCTATTTTTATGAACTGCGGTCACTAGCTTCCCATTCACTTTTATCATAGCTGTTCATATTGTTATCAAGTTGACAATAATTGAGAGATCACAGCATCATTACCAATTCGTCTGGTATCTTCCATTTCAAGAGTGGGGAATGGGTGCTTTCTCAAAAAAACAAATAGGGTGGGGAATGGGTCTTTATGCTAAGAAAAACAGTTTCAAAGCATTTCTTGTTTGTCTGTACCTGAAAAGAAAAGAAAAAGAATCGAGGTGTTTTTTCACATATGCATTTATTTGTTGTAACAGGAAAATAATTGGTTTCTTTTCCCTCTTTATCGTTGTCTGGTTGTAGTTTAGTGTTTTTTTACCTACTTTTCCAGTCCGTGAGGTTTATTACTTGTTTGCTTCTGCAGGTGCTTTGTTGCAATTTATGGTTGAAGTGCAACAGCGACCTCTGTCCAAGACCCTTTACTCTCTCCTTTTTACATTTTCCTATACCTTGGGTTGGAAGGTGAACTTCTCGAGTAGCCAAGTTGTTGAATAACACTTTGTTTACTGGTCAAATATTTTGGTGCCATTTCGGTTTTAAGGAAGATGCATGGTCTAAGACAGTTAACAGGATTATAAACTGTTCTCATAAACAAGTATGCTGTGATTCTTCTGCCACACTAGTATACTGTGGGTCAAAATGCCTTTTTTTGGGCACTTTAAGGCCTCCTTAGAAGTTGATCTAAGTTCTGAAAAATCCATAAAAATGTATATATAGAACATACGACTGGATTTTATGTTTCTCCTATATTTCTTGACTTAAAGCCTACTTTACTTGATCTTGATTGTATTTTACCAATGGCTTGGGACCAAGTACTGTGACAGCAGGATCAGTAATCTTTGGGTCTAGACTACTTAGTGGCGAGAGCTTGCATATCCTGGCATCACGGGGTGAGTCAGTCTTGGCTGAAATCCGCTGTACCTCAATGTGTAGCATGTTTGCAAAGTAATCCACTATCAACTTTTTAACCCTGATAATGCAAGTGACTTTCTTGCTTATAACAGTAGTATCCGGGCTAGCTAGCTTAGGAGTTCCTCGATTATTCTGCTCATCTTTTACTAGCATGGACGTGTAGCTTTGCCCACTAAGGTTTTGAATCCTGGTATTCCATGGTTGAGTCACTTCATTGACAATTTGGCCAATGGCATGTAGGTATAGTCCAAGCCTTATGACAAATAAATACATGTCTTCGCCTGGAATTAAGATAGACGGATGGTATTAAAACCCTGTTTATGACATGGATACTACGACTTCAAAGAAATTTACTCTCGACACTCCCTTTGGAGTTCAGTTTTAAGTCTCACTATCAGAAGTTCGTTCAAGTGTGATATAATATGTATTTTACACTTCATCTTCCGGGGAGATACACAAACGTGGTTGGCCTACCCCTCTGCTTCCTTTCTGCTCATCGTAGTTGATGTGGAAACGCCAAGAAATAACTTGAAAGTGCCATCTAGTATAAGCAAATAAAAAGATGGCATCTTTACACAAATAGCTTGCCGGATTCATTGTTTACTTTTTTTTTAGTCGGTATACATAGATTATATACTGTATTAAATAATATTATATACACACTATACATAGATTATGCGATAAGAGGAGTTGTTCTGATGGTAAGCAATCTCCACTTCCAACCAAGAGGTTGTGAGTTTGAGTCACCCCAAGAGCAAGGTGGGGAGTTCTTGGAGGGAAGGATGCCGAGGGTCTATTGGAAACAGCCTCTCTACCTCATGGTAGGGGTAAGGTCTGCGTACACGCTACCCTCCCCAGACCCCACTAGTGGGATTATACTGGGTTGTTGTTGTTGTTGTTGTTGTTGTTGTTGTTGTTGTTGTTGTTGTTGTTGTACTATACATAGATTATGCATATATTATATATCTATTAGTTATTTTTAATTTATGCGGTTGGGTGAGCAGTTGTTTAGGTTAAGATTGTGACTTCCTTTCTTCTTCTCGACTTTCCTGTAAATGATTGCCCCATCTATGTTTTTTTGGTTGTCCAAATTATGTGACTGTATAATTTGAACTTCATGACTCACTTCTATTCTTTTTGATTTTATTCTGTTTTTTTATGACCGAGAAATCTCGTAGAGCCATTAGCCCTTGGTTTAAAACATAGTGAACAAAGGGACCGCCCCTTTATCGTTCTTCACTTAAATACAAGGCTTTTGTCAAGCAGGATTCGTATAATTTTATTCTTAATCGGTCATTGCAGGGGCGTATCTATGTAGATGGTTGGGGGTGGCACGCCACCCGGATGCTCGGGTAAAAGTTTATGTGTGTGTATATATATATAAAGATATTTTACAAAAAATATGCTATATACCAAAAGGATGGCACCCAGAGTAATATGTTGGCTCTAGGTGTAACGACTCGTCCGGTCGTCTTGAGCTCTAGTGCGTCGCTCGGCGGTTTGAGGTGTTGGGTAGCTTCACTTCATATTTTATGACTTGTATGCGTAGTCGGAATCGAATTTTGGGAAGTTCAGAATTGATTTGGCTGGAAAATTCTAATTTCGGAAGCTTTAAGTTGGAAGAATTGACTAAGGTTTGAATTTTGAGTAAACGACCTCAAAATCGGGATTTGAAGGTTCCAATAGGTTCGTCTAATGATTTCGGCCTTGGGTGTATGTTCAGGTTGAATATCGGCTGGTTTGGAAGCATTTCAGCGCATATTATGGAAAGTTGGCATTTTGGAAGTTCTAGAATTTCATAAGTTTGGTTTGAAGTGGATTTTGATGTTATCGATGTCCGTTTGAAGTTTCGAGCCTTGGAATAGGTTCGTATCGTGATTTGTGACTTGTGCGTAAAGTTTGGCGTCATTCCGGAATGTGTAAGTGTAATTCAGACGCGTTCGGTGAAGTTTAAAGGTTGGAAAGTTAGAAGAAAGGTTTTTGGTCGTCGATTCGTAATTGTGATGTTGTTTGACGTGATTTGAGGCTTCGACTAAGTCCGTATCGCGTTTTGGGATGTGTTGGTACATTTGGATGAGGTCCCGGGGGCCTCGGGTTTGAAATAGATTAAAAACGGAATGGAATTCGGATTTGAGGAGATGCTGTTGCTGCTGAAGACTGGTGTAATCGCACCTGCGGAAGGAGTGGCCGCAGGTGCGTAGGGGGTCATCGCAGGTGTGATTTTCGTGAAGAAGGTCTGGGGGTGCAAATATGAGGGAATTTCCGCACCTGCGAGCTCGCAGGTGCGGGCTGTTGGACATAGAAACGGGAAGGGGCCTTGGGCTGTAGGAGCGCAGAAGCGGAGGAATGTGTGCTATATTTCGCCTTATCGATTCATGCGCAAGTTTTGGGAAGACTCAGAGTTTATGCTTCTTGTGGATGTGATGTACAAGGAAAATAATTTATCTGGTTGCTTCTTTAGGAGTGGTCATGTGCCGACAGAGCACTAGAGTTTGTCTTATATTTGGGACCAAGTCAGAGTGGGTGACTCTCAATAATGGTCCTCAGGGGTTCGTTATATGGCTGAAGACCGGGATTTAGCAGTAGAGTGTGAAGAATACTTGGGGAATTTTCTATGTTATCATTGGGTCTGCGAGTCAGTATTGGAAAAATGGGAGAAACAATTTCGGATGGGTAGGGGAGAATTCAAGTGTTCAGAGTAAGCTGGCATTATCTCGGTGTCACCTGAGAATGGTGTTCTGTGGAAGAGGCATTGTGTATTAATTTGCGGATTCTTGATTTGCACTACAGAATTTGTATGGTTGGAGGTGTGGATGTGCAGACTATGTTACGTGGTGCGAAAGGTCGTGGGAGTATAACCCACGGGAAGACCGTATAAGTGTAACATGTTAGTTACTTGATTGTTAAGGATTGAAACCAATTATGAAAATCATGGTACTATTGCTAATGTAAGAGTTTATGCCTGGAAGGCGCTCTATTCCTTGGTTGTGGACTGTGGGGGGTTGTTCCGGATTGGACGGCTGCTCGTGTGTGTCATGAATAGGGCCATTGTGGATCCTTGGAAGGTTGTGGCCCAGTATGGTATGATTAGAATCGGCTTGAGGTCCGTTGATGGGTCTAATATGAATGTGTACTCTACATCAAGTCATATGTGTTCATTCGACATAGCATTGCTTACAGAGGAGTCTTCGGGCATTGGATGTTATTCCCGTTGCCAGCTATTCCATGTAATACTCTATTGTGCCAGGTGGGTTATGAGACGGCTTGATTATCCGCACATGTGTTGTGGTCCCGTGTAGCTTGTGGTATTATATGAGCGATGGCTCTCTAGATGCAGGTCATTTATTGCACCTTAGTCGTGCTTGGGTTTTGTAGCGTATGGCGCTATCCGTCTCCCCAGGTTGTATTTTTGCACTTGGCTTGCTTGTGGTCGATATTAGGGTATTTCGTAGGTATAAGCTTTATGACTTGATGGGTATTTTCTTATTTATTGTTAAGTGTGGATCGGGTGGCACGCCGCCACGAGTATGTTGTTTGGATCGGGTTGCACGCCTCACCAGTGAGATGTTAAGTATGGTTCCCTATATCTATTCTTGTGTATTTTGTTTCTCATTATGTGAGAAAGGTTCATAGCATCTGTTCGACCGTTTTATTCGTTACGCGGGCTGGGTAATTCTTTTCCAGAGTTCGTTCCTCCTTATATGTCATATTCAAGTTGTGTCTTGTCGGCGCATTGATGGCATCATATGAGATCTTGGTCAGTGTTTGAGGTGGCTTATTGCCTGAGCAGCTTGTACTGGGTGAGACGAGATTATTGGACCTGAAATAAGTGCAATCAGATTTATATAAGGTATATTAAAGAGCAAATATCGGTATTCAGTTCAAAATGAGGTAATGGTTCTTGTCAGGAGGAGAGACTCCATGATTTGTTTATTTGGCAGGTGGTTATGAGTTTCTACATATCTCTTTCGTCGTGGCACTGTTGCGAGAGTTGGAACCGGGCTTACATATGTTATGAGGTGTATTGCAGGCATTAGATTCGTCATATTTCAGCTATTGTGGTTGGAGGATGCTATTATGGTCAAATGACTTATGCGGTGCATGGCGTGATTTCAACGGAGGAGCATGATCATGTTGATATAGTGTGTGGTGATTGATGCGGTGTTCGTATGTTACAATTGGGTCTCATGGAGATTTTCGGATGTTGGAATTTGGTTCTAAAGCTTGTTGGCTAAGGTTATAAGAAGGATCTTCAGTCTGGCTCGAGCTAACGTGCTCACATGGGTGGTGGTGGTACGGGGCAGGTGCACGAGGTGTTAAACAGTGATTTTGGACAACTCCTGAATAGTTTTTGGCACATTCGAGAATGAACGTATGTTTAAGTGGGGGAGAATGTAATGACCCAATCGATCGTTTTGAGCTCTAGCGCGTCGCTCGGCGGTTTGAGGCTTTGGGTAGCTTCACTTCATGTTTTATGACTTGTACGTGTAGTCGGAATCGAATTTCGAAAAGTTCAGAGTTGATTCAGATGGGAAATTCTAATTTTGGAAGCTTTAAGTTGGAAGAATTAACTAAGATTTGACTTTTGCGTAAACAACCTTATAATCGGATTTTGAAGGTTCTAATAGGTTCGTATGATGATTTCGGATTTGGGCGTATGTTCGGGTTGAGTATCTGGTGGTTCAGAAGCATTTTGACGCATATTATAGAAAGTTGGCATTTTGAAAGTTCTAGAATTTCATAAGTTTAGTTTGAAGTGGATTTTGATGTTATTGATGTCCGTTTGGAGTTTCGAGCCTTGGAATAGGTTCGTATCATGATTTGTGACTTGTGCATAAAGTTTGGCGTCATTCCAGAATGTTTAAGTATAATTCGGACGCGTTCGGCGAAGTTGAAGGTTGGAAGAAAGGTTTTTGGCCATCGATTCATAATTTTGATGTTGTTTGACGTGATTTGAGGCTTAGACTAAGTCCGTATCGCGTTTTGGGATGTGTTGGTACGTTTGGATGGGGTCCCAGGGGCCTCGGGTTTGAAACGGATTGAAAACGGATTGGAATTCGGATTTGAGGAGATGTTGTTGCTGCTGAAGACTGGTGTAATCGCACTTGCGGAAGGAGTAGCCGCAAGTGCGGTCACACAGGTGCGTAGGGAGTCGAACCTACTGAAGACTTGGGTTGAAGGAGCGCAGAAGCGGAGGAATTTCGCAGAAGCGGACTCTTGTCCGCAAAAGCGAAGTGCTGGGTGTCACGACCCAAAATCCAACTAGCCGTGATGGCACCTAACCCAACCCGCTAGGTAAGCCAGTTAACAACAAACCAGTTCAAGTGATATTTATTTAGAGAAGAAATGATAATACAACTGAACTGTTATATAAGAATTTCCAAAGACTTGTAGTACAAATCATGAGCTTTTAAGATTTAGAATTTACAAAGCTAGTATGAAATAAATACAACATCTGTCCGAATGTACATAAACAGATCTGAAATACTAAAGCTACCAAGATCAAGGGGCAACTATGACTGGAACACAGGTACATCTTCAGATCAAGCTCCCGTTGTGCTCAGTAACATCAGCATCCAATATCTACACACCGGGTGCAGAAGTGTAGTATGAGTACAACTGACCCCATGTACTCAATAAGTAACAAACCTAACCTTAGGTTGAAAGTAGTGACGAGCTGAGACAAAGGTCAGAGTCCAACTCCAATAACCAGCAACAGTTCATAACAATATAATAAAGCTGGTACAAGAAATAACTCAATAAATAAATGCTCAGCTCGTATACAATTCCGGAAAATAAACATTCTCTTTTCAAGTATAACAGTGAAACTCGAATTTTTTGCCGAAATCACCGAAATATGAGTAAGTTTGTAAAATTGTGATTTTCTTTCCAAAACTTTTCAACAAGTAAATGTTTCATTATCAAATGGCACGAGGAAAAATACTTCTCTAAGCTGCATGTCTAATGCAATGCAACACAGTGATGAACTCATGTACTCACACCCTGAGAGTACTCAATCTCACTGTCTCGCTTTTCCACTCATCACGCTCAATATTCGGCACTGTACAGGGAAGATCCAAGCCCAATTGTGGGATTTTAAGAGAAAACCTAGAAATTGGTATTTTTGGATTTTTACCACAAAATTGAACATGGAATTAGGAATAAAATATATATGAGTTCGTGATGTTATGGGTAAAGTTTATCTTCAAAATATTTTTGGAATTCGGGCACGTGGACCCGAAGGTTGACTTTATTGACTTTTCGAGTGGAGTTGGAAAGTGCTATGAACTAATTAATTATGATGTTGGAGTATATTTTTATTGGCTTCCATGATTGTTTGACTAGTTTCGGAACGTTTGGCTTGGAGTTGAGTGGTAGAGTGGCGTTGGAGTCGGTTATAGATCTTCGAAGCGAGATGAGTCTCATGTCTAACTTTGTGAGGGGAAAACTACCCCTAGGTGATGTAATTGTTATGTGCTATTAGTTGTGGGTGCTACGTACGCACGAGGTGATGAGAGTCCATACGTATCTAAAGCATGTTTATGTCCGGGTAGACTTAGGACTTTACCATGTAATATTTGAATTCATTCTGTTGGTTTAATTAATTAAAATTATAATTGAACTTGATTTAGAAATATATACATATATATTAGGCCGAGCCTTATTACCTTGAGTGGTTGGCAAGTTATTTGAGAAAACGGTAAAGGTTGTACTCACCTTGTGTTCATATACTGTATCATAAGCTCGTGTCTTGTAATTCGATAATTCCTTTCCTTTATTGTGGAGCGGGCCGAACGCCTTGGTAGGATTATGTTCCACACTCTCATGGGAGCGGGTCATTCGCCTCGGCAGTATAATAGATGCATCTATAGTTCGTGCCGCTCGACCCTCAGTAGCGTACATGTTATGATGGGATCGGGTCGATCACCTCGGCAGTATCATATTCTTTCTGAGATCTGGCTGACGAACTCGGCATAATCGTGCGTTATATCGCTAGCAGTCCGAATATTCGCGAGAGTTTTCTTCCACTGAGGCCTTGCATTTTATATGGGAATTCTTATCCGTTTGTTATGGCACTTGATATTTTCGAGCTGTCGAGATAGAATACGAGATTGAGAAATTGATATCGTTAAAAGAAATTTTGGAAGATTGTGTTAGTTACAGATTTACCTCACTACTATTGTTGTACCCTTATCTATTTATGATTTACCATATTGATTTATTAGACAACTAGTAAGTGTCGATGTCGACCCCTCGTCACTACTTCTCCGGGGTTAGGCCAGATACTTACTGGGTACGCGTTGATTTATGTACTCATGCTGCACTTCTGCACTAAATGTGCAGGGTCTGACAGGTTCATTTGATGATCATCTTGGCGTGTAGGCGCAACTGTTGAGGAGACTTCATGTGAGGTGCATTCCAGGCTACGCATTGCGGTCCACAAAATCTCCATCGTACTATTTATTTTATCCTGTCTTATTTACATTCTAGACAGATGTTGTATTATTATTGTACTCTTTAGTAAATGCTCATGCACTTGTGACACCGGGATTTGGGGGTACCTAGTGGGTGTTCATTATTGTAGTTCGTGTAAATATTATTATTTCACCTTGTAATTTATACCTTATACGGAAATTGGAAAATAAAATCACGGGGTTTTCTACGAGTACTAGATTTTACACTACTTATTCAATGAGATTCAGGATTTCGAAAATAATATAATGAGTAACTAAGTTGATTAATCACCATTGGCTTACCTGACGACGACTTAGGCGTCATCACGACCTATAGTGAATTTTGGATCGTGACATTAGGTGCCATGGTTAAGATCCAACATAGTATTAGATGTAGGATCGAATCCCTGTTTCCCTTCTCTTCATTTACTTTATGCTCCTTTGCTTAAATTTTTGTATTTCTTCATATTTTGATCTCCTCTCTTAGTACAAGCATTTTATTATTTATTCAATAGTATATTTGCTTCTTTGTTTCTTTGGGTAGATCTTCAATATTTTATTTGAATGAGATTTTAGTATTTTCCCTTTTTTATTCATATAATTTTATTGTTTCCATGACATTAATAGACATATAAGGAGTGTATTTTCTAATTTAAAATTTTATCTTAATTTTATACATTTAATCACACCATTCAACAAAGCTAGAGAATTAGATCGAATTGGACAAAATTTATTCAATTTGGTAGTCATATATTTATTTATGAACCAATTGTTTTGTAAATCGAACAGAATTAACTCAAAATAGTTCGAACCGAACCAAAGCAAACCAAATTAGTTTAAAATGGATCAAACTAATAAAATATACACCCTAATTTAATCTCCTTTACTAATAGTAGGTTTACATTAAAAAATGACACCCGTAATCGTCAAATCCTGGATCTGCCTTTGGGTCATTGTATATTGCAAAAAGTTAAGAAGGTAATCCCACATGTTTCTCAACAAAACTTAAACAGCTACGTAACTTTTTTCAACTCTTTTCTTAATAATTGTACTAAGTTAAAGTATGACTAATAAAATGAGACCAGTGTTTTAAAAGGCGTGGGCGTAAGGCGTAAGGCGTAAGGCGAGGCGTTTTATATATGCCTCAGCGAAGCGTAAGCCCCAAGGCATGGGGCGTAAGCCCCATAGGTATTTAATTTTTAATATTTTATAAAATAATATAATGAATGTAAATATTTATAAACAGGTAAAATTGCATAAAAATTGAAGAAAACTATAAATATATGATATATATATATAT
>AWOL01S0003742.1:93858-106260 GCA_000715115.1 Nicotiana otophora
GCGTGTTTAGGGCGCACGGTCGGGCGCTTAAAGCGTAAGCCTCACAGAACTAAGCCCCATACATGAGTTCCAGGACATTTTGCAAGTGTCCCGCCTAGGGGCGAGTCCCGGACGAGTCCCAGAAATACCTTTTAAAACACTGAATGAGACAATAAAAAGTATTAGATAGGACTTTTCTCCCATGCCCGCAACTCAACCATTGAATAAGCCAGAGTAAAATTCTACGCTCAATTTCACTCGGAAGTCGGAACATAGGTGGCAGCTAATCACGTGAAGCTAGGGTATGCTCGAAAGCAAATCTGCATTAGCATACTCTCAAATTGGATCCTTTAATTTGACTTGGCGTGCAAATAATATATGCAACATTAATATTAGTAATTGAAGAAAACCAAGATTTAAAATTAAGAATAGATAATAATAGCACTTTTTATGGAACAACGAACGGTACATTTGGTGTCACGATCCAAAATCCAACTAGTCGTGATGACACCTAACCCAACTCGTTAGGTAAGCTAATTAACAACAATCCAATTCAATAAGATTTACTGAGAAAATAAATGATGAATTAACTGAAATTTTATACACTTCCCCAGGACTGGTAGTACAAATCACGAGCTTCTAAGATTTAGAGTTTACAAAGCTGGTATCAAATAAATACATCATCTGTTTGAAACATATATGAACAGATTAATAATTCTAAAGCTACCAAGAACAAGAGACAGCTATGACCAGAATGCAGGTACATCTTCAAAGCCAGCTCCCGCCATACACAGCAACATCATCATCCAACATCTGCACGCAAGGTGCAGAAGTGTAGTATGAGTACAACCGATCCCATGTACTCAATAAGTAACAGAACTAACCTTATGTTAAACGTAGTGACGAGCTTGGACAACGGTGAGGGTCTGACACCAACAGCCAGGAATAACTCGTAAAAATATAATAAAGCAGTACAAGTAATAACTTAAAGATATAATGCTCAACTTATTCACAATTCCCAAAAATAGGCATGCTTTTCAAGTATAACAGTAAAATCTAAATTTTTCACCTAAATCACCAAAATATGAGTAAATCTGAAAACTGTGATTTTTCCCAAAAATTTTCAACAACAGATAAGAAGTTTCATTATCAGATGGCATGAGGAAAGTACATCTCTATGCCTACATATCAATGTGTATGTGAAGTCATGAATGTCACAATGTCGTACATAATGAGGAAATGCATCTCAATGCCTACATGCCAAGTATGCATGCCAACTATAATGCAACGCAGTGATAAAACCATATGCATACTCTCAGAGTATCAATTCGCTCAGTCCTCCCAGTCACTCAGTCCTCACAGTCACTCAGTCCTCACAATCACTTAGTCCGCACAATAATTCGGTACTCGCGCTCGACACTCGTACTCAGTAGGCACCTGTGCTCACTGCTGGTAAGTCAGACTATTGAGGGGTAGATCCTGCCCAAGTACTAATATAAGCCAATCATGACATGAATTAATAAAGCCTGTTGCGGTGCGCATCCCGATCTCATAAACATCACTCATAACCAGGCCCTCGGCCTCACTCAGTCATCATCTTCTCCGGTCTTTTGGCCTCACAAATCTCATGCCAATCAACCCAAACAATTATAATATGATGTGAGACAAATGATAACAGTGACTGGGATATGATGTGCAATGAATGAGTATGACTGAGTATGTAATTGTAATTTAAGCAAATAACTCAACAATATAAATGATCTCAGTGGGTCCCAAAAGTATAAGCATATAGCCTAAACATCGTTTTTAACATGGATCACAACTCAATTACTCTAGCACGTAGAAATTTCATGGATAAAAGCAAGATTAGTTCACTACACAATACCACAGAATCAACCGACTCACAATTCACACTGTACACGCCCGCATGCCCGTCACCTAGCATGTGCGTTACCTCAATACAAAATACATAATACATATATTCAGGGGTTCAAACCCTCATCACCAAGTTTAGAAGTGTTACTTACCTTGAACAAGCCGAACTTAATCCCGAGCAAGCCGAACGATACTCCAAAAATGTCATCTCGCGCGTACCGACATCCGAACAGCTCGAAACTAGCCAAAAGCAACTCAAGAATATCAAATAATGCCAAAGGAAGCAAACCCAATCGATAAAGGTGGAATCTTTAATCAAAAGCCCAAAGTCAACCAAAAGGTCAAACTCGGGCTCCCACCTCAGAAACCCGACGAAACTCACAATATCCAATAATCCATTCAATTACGAGACCAACCATACTAGTTTACTCAAATCCGACTCCGAATCGATGTTCAGTACTCAAAAATTCACTTTATGAAATTTAGACAAAACTCCCCAAATTTCACTTTGAAGTCATCAATCAAATGCCAAAAATGAAGATGAATTAATGAAATATAATCAAAACCGAGTGTAGAACACTTATCCCAATTCATGTGGTGAAAATTATCTTCAAAATTGCTCAAATCCGAGTTCCCCAACTCAAAATATGCCCAAATAAACAAACCCTTGATATTAAATATTTCTGCACAGCTGTTCTGCCTCGTTTCTTGTACCGAACAATCTCGAAACTTGCTTTTGGATGCCTCCAATGGATTCCTTGTGCAATTACATTCAAGTTAGGTTTTTGAATTACTCCATTTGACCTTATAACGAAAGAGATATGATGGTTTCAATATTTGAAAATAGTGCAATTTTTTAAATAAGAATTCAGTGGCAATTTCGTAATTAATCTGAAAAAAATCTGCCAACCCATTTCTTAATAAAATGACCATAAATTCCTCATACGATGTCGGAACTTGATGATTCCAGTTGATATGGTTTCAAAATTATGATACGGATCTAATGCTTCAATCAAAACAAAAATTGGAGCTCATTTGCTTAATGTGGTACCATTTATGCTTGAAGAAATAAAGTTGAAACATAAAAAACTAGAGCAACACAACCCAAACCTATCCGAAACTCACCCAAGCCCCTCAGGACTCCGTCCGAATATACCAACAAGTCCCATAATATAATACAAACTTACTAGAGGTTTCAAATCACGCATGACAACATCAAAACCATGAATCGCACCTCAAATCAAACTTAATGAACTTTGAATCTTTCAACTTCCAAAACTCGTGCCGAACCTTATCAAATCAACTCGGAATGAACTTAAATTTTACACACAAGTCCCAAATGACATAACGAAGCTATTTCAATTCCCGAAACCACAATCCGAACCCGATATCATCAAAGTCAACTCCTGGTCAAACTTATGAACATTCCAAACCTTCAAATTTTCAACTTTCGCCAAATAGTGCCGATACCTTCTAGAAATATCCAAATGTAAATCCGAGTATACGCCCAAGTCCAAAATTACCATTCGGACCTAATGGAACTATCAAAATTTCGATCCGAGGTCAAGTACTAAAAAGTCAAACTTGATCAATTTTTCCAACTTAAAGCTTCCTAGTTGTGAATCATTCTTCCAAATCAATTCCGAATAACCTGAAAATCAAAATCGACGATTCACACAAGTCATAAATATATCATACGATACTGTTTAAGACTTCAAATAGCTGAACAAAATGCAAATACTCAAAATGACCGGTTGTGTCGTTACATTTGGTTTATCATATTTCTTTGTTATGAAATTTTTTGAATTAAACTAATGGCTTTGAAATGTCCTTCAAATGTAAAATTTCGTTAATTAGAACCAAAATAACAATGATGATATCTCTATCTATATTATATTAAAGGAGGATAGTATGCATTGTGGTTAAGCCAACTGGCAAGTTAAAATGAAGCCACTTGCTAATTTTAGGACAACATTAATAATTAGAAATTATAACAACAACAACAACAACAACCCAGTATAATCCCACTAGTGGGGTCTGGGGAGGGTAGTGTGTACGCAGACCTTACCCCTACCCTGGGGTAGAGAAGCTGTTTCCAATAGACCCTCGGCATCCTTCCCTCCAAGAACTTCCCACCTTGCTCTTGGGGTGACTCGAACTCACAACCTCTTGGTTGGAAGTGAAGGGTGCTTACCATCAGAGCAACCCACCTTGTTATAAATTAGAAATTATAAATGAAAACATAATTAATGGAAGTGATTGAATGAATCTTATCTATAATTTAAATAGATCTTAGACAAATCTAATCTATATATCTATATTTGTATCTATGTCTATATCTATATCGATATATTCATCTGCTCATAGATTTTCTTCTATATTAGCTAGAACTATGGAGGTAAAAAAATAATTAAAAAACTATAATAGAAAAAACATTAAAAAATAAATAGATTTAAATTGAGATAACTTATGACTATTTATACTTTGGAGTAAGTTAAAATATAAAATAAAACTAAAATTTACTAAAGATATTAAAGATTTATTGACTTTAAAATTTTAAAACATTCAAGCAGTAAAATAAGACCTTACATAAATGATACAACTTATTTATAAGATAAGAAAAAAATCAAATAATCAGCGAACAATATTTTAATAACAAAAATAAGAAAGTCATATTAATATTGACAAATCGGCAAACGAATATTTTATATGTAAATACATATTTCTTATATAATTAAAATAATTTAATTTAATAAGAACAAATCTTAACCACACGGATATATAGCAAATGAATTACTATGCGAAAGAATATATATAAAGTATAAATAATTCTCTCTTCTCTCTCTCATAAATCATATATTTCAAAACATGCATTTAAATTTTAATTTTAAACAGTCTATAGAGAGGATATAGATATCTATATTAAAAAGAGGGTAATAAAGCTTAAAATTAAGCTAAGTGGCGTACTGAAAAAAAGTCACTTGGTACTTTTAGGACAAAATTTAAAAATATTTACAAAATCTAATAAGAATTAAGGCAAATAAAATTTGATCAAATTTAATTTAAAGGTATAAATCAACTAAGATTGACTCCTATTTTCATTGTAAATAGATTCCAAAAATTTTCAAAAATAAGAATGTCTATTTTAGTAACTATTTAGTAACCACATGATCTCTTTTCTTCCATTTCATAATTCTTTTAGAAATATTATACAGAAAAATATTATAGTGGAACCATTGTTGTAAAAAATTGAGATAAGATTTTGTTTATAAAAACATATGATAAGAAAAATCACACTTTATGAGAAATAAAGTCAAAGTTACTATTGAAATACCTTTTATATTTATTTGTATTGTATTAAATTGAGTATGGTAAAAATAGATATTCAATTCAGACAGGCTAATGAAAAGCCACATGATTAATATTAAGTGTTGAATAATATAATAGCAAAATTGAGGAACAAATAGAGAAAACAACATCAATTTTTTAATCACAAACGAAGAAGGATAAAACTTATTTAAATTTGAGATGAAAAAGTTTTGTTTAAGTATAATAAGAAATGGCATGCATATGGATAAGGCCACATAGCTAAAGTCTCATAGATAAAATAATTTAAAAATAATTTAATATGCTCAAACAAGAGCGTTATATGTTGAGTATTCTTTAATATAGAACGTAAAATAAAATACAAGTGTCAAAATTAAGGGGTTGGGTTATTACAGAATATAAAAAGAAAACATGTTATCCACTATGAGATTTGAGAAATGGTTTCATGTCCTGTTTCTTAATTAATATCTAATAATTATTTATAATTTCTATAGAGAAGGTTTAATTTTAAGGTTATTTGCACATAATTCAAAATACTCAAATTATAATTTGACATGGTTTATGTCCGCGCATCGTGCAGGTACTAATACTAGTTATATTAAGAAGAGGGTAGTATGCATTGTGGTTAAGCCAAGTGGCAAGCTAAAAAGAAGCCACTTGGCGATTTTAGGACAATATTAATAATTAGGAATTATAAATGGAATATAATTAATGAAAGTAGTTGAATAAAATAGATCTTAGACATAATCTAAATAGATCTTAGATAAATCTAATCTATATATCTATATCTATATCTATATATATATTGACCCACTCATAGATTGTCATCTAAATTAGCTAGAAATATGGAGGTAAAGAATTAATTAAAAAACTATAATAGAAAAAATAAAAAATATAGAAAGACGTAAATTGAGATAACCTTTGGCTATTTATATTTTGGAGTAAGTTAAAACATAAAATAAAACTAAAATTTACTTAAGATATTAAAGATTTAATGATTTTAAAAATTAAAAAATTCCAAACACCAAAATAAAATCTTACATATAATATATAAATTATTTATAAGGTAAGAAATATTTTATATAATTATTACAAATATTTTAATAGTAATAATAATAAAGTTATATTAATATTGACAAATCGGGCAAACAAATATTTTATACGTAAATAAATATTTCTTATATAATTAACAAAATTTAAACTTAATAAGAACAAATCTTAACCACTCGGATAAATGACAAATGGATTACTATGCGAAAGAATATAAATAAAGTATAACTAATTCTCTCTCTCTCTATCTCTCTCTCTCTCTCTCTCTCTCTCTATATATATATATATATATAAAATATTAGAGAATATAGATATTTATATCTATATTATATTAAATAGAGGGTAGTCAAGCTTAATATTAAACTAAGTGGTGTACTGAAAAAACGTCACTTGGTACTTTTAGGATAAAATCTAAACATATTTAGACAAAATCTAATAAGAATTAAGACAAAATAGATTTGATCAAATTTAATTTAAAGATACAAATCAATTAAGATTAACTCCTATTTTCATTGTAAATAGATTCCAAAACTTTCAAAAAATAAGAATTTCTATTTTAGTAATTATTTACTAACCACATGATCTGTTTTCTTTTATTTTATAATTTCTTTTATTTTAAGAAACATTATATAGAAAAAAATGATAGTGGAACCATTGTTGTAACATTTTGAGATAAGATGTTTTTATAAAAACATATATTAAGAAAAATCACACTTTGAAATATGAGCAATAAAGTCAAAGTTAGTTTTGAAATACTTTTTATATTTATTTCTATTGTATTAGAATGAGTATGGTAACAATAGATATTAAATTTAAACAAGCTAATGAAAATCCACATGACAATCTAATAATATTATGTATTGAGTGATAGAATAGTAAAACTGTCACGACCCGAAATGTTTACCGTCGGAACCCTGATGGCGCCTAACATTTCACTTGCTAGGCAAGCCAACGTTAGAATATAATTTTTCATTTTTTTTTTTAAAATTAATTAATAACAAAGAAGCAAATGCGGAAATAAAGTCTAAAATAAAGTGAATAATCCATCATAATCGCGATATCTAAATACCTTCCCAGAACTGAAGTCACAAGTGCACGAGCTTCTAGAATAATACAAATAAAGGTCTGAATAAAATTCAAGTTGTTTGAAATATAATACACATCTGAGATAATATAGAAGGGGACTTCAGAACTATGAACGTGTCACGGCCCCAAATTTCCTCCGTAGGATATTGTGATGGCACCTAGTCTCTAAGGTTAGGTAAGCCTATCAATGCGTAATAATAATAAATATCTGAAATAAATAAACTACAATTCAAACAATTTCAACTCCCAAAACCCGGTAGAAATAAGTCATAAGCTTCTAAGAATTTATCCTCAATGTCTCTATATAACAGAGTCTAAAAAGATTAAGGAAGCAACATAACAAGAATAGAAGGGGACTCCGGAGTCTGCGGACGCTGGTAGATATACCTCGAAGTCTCCGTGTACAGGTTCTCACTGATATCTTGACGGATTAGAAGTACCTGGATCTGCACAAAAAGATGTGCAGAAGCGTAATATGAGTACACCACAGCGGTACTCAGTAATTGCCAAGCTTAACCTCGGTAGAGTAGTGACGAGGTCAGGTCAGACCCTACTGGAAAATAATAAATGGCATGGTAAAATATTTCACAATATAATAAAATAAAATGACAATGAAAATGAATCAAGTAGCATGTCACCATTTAATTACACCAAATAATGACAAGTAATATCTCGTGGAAACAAAACAAAATTTCCTTTCAATTTTAAGAAAATCACAACAATAAATCAAGGCAACTGCGGCCATAAATCAATATCAATAAGGGCACTCCCGAGGTACCGCTTCGTAGTCGCAAAGCATAAATAAATTCACAATATCTCATTTCCTTATCTCACCGCGGGAGCCTTCACAATTTATTTTAAAGAAAATATTTTTCCCTAAAATAGCATTCCGCGTTTTAGCTATCCTTATCACATCGCATGACTTCTAGTAGTTCCTTCTACTAGCCACGCGTATCAAGCCACCCTTATCTCACCGCATACGTTTCAATACCCAGACCTTATAACACCACATGCGTATCAATATGACAATATCGCACATTTTGCACCTCAAGTGCTTAAATAATTTAACCTGCCAAAATAATTCAACAACAATGTTTTTTCACAATAAAGAGCTCACGGCTCATGTCAAAATAAATTATCAATAATAGTTTTCCACAATAAATAGCTTACGGCTCCATCACAATGAGTACGGAAATCTTACAAAAATATTCAGAAATAAATAATTCAGCAAAATAATATTTCAAAATCTTTAATACGTTGCTTCAATACCAAATTTAAAAATGTCAAATACGTCATATTAATAATATTTAGTTTAAAGAAAATAAACCTTCAAATAATGCACTAAATAAAAGAAACCAAATTCTAACTAAACATGTAAAATAATTAGCAGGAAAATGTCAAGCAAATTTAAAGTATATAACTCAGATCAATGATAAAGAATATAACAAGATGAAATAATTTTAACTAATGCACAACAGTGATCTACACAATTTAAAATATAATCTTTCACATTTAGCTAGTGTACACACTCGTCACCTCATGTACACGACTTTCCACACATTACAATTATCAATCCTAGGGGGAATTTTTCCCACACAAAGTTAGACAAGTCACTTACCTCTACTTGCTCCAATTTAATTACGTAGTATGCCCTTTCCTCGATGTTTTGACTCCAATCGACTCGAATCTAGTCATAATTAATTCGATACATTCAACAAAAATTATAGAATCAATTCCATAAGTAAATACTACATTTTTCAATAAAATCCGAAATTAACTCAAACATCACCTGTGGGGCCTATGTCTCGGAATCCGGAAAAAGTTACGAAATATGAACGCCCATTCAACCACGAGTCTAACCATACCACAAATGACTAAATTCCGATAACAATTCGACCCTCAAATGCTCAAATCTATCCAAGAGGGTTTTCATTTTTTTCCAACTTAAATCACCAATTAAATGTTAAAAACAGTGATAGATTCGGGTAATCTAACCAAGATTGAGTTAAGAACACTTACCCCGATATTTTCTCTGAAAATCTCCCAAAAATCGCCTAAATCCGAGCTCCAAATCGTTAAAAATGGAAAATAGGACGAAATCCCATTTCCAGAACTTAAACTCTCTGCCTAGGCTTTTACTTTTCGCGATCGCGAACATCCACACGCGATCGCGAACATCCACATGCGATCGCGAAGCACAAATTTTCATTGCCAAAAATTAACTCTACACGATTGTGTATATCCTCACGCGATCGCACAACACAGAGTTCCCAGCTCTACGCAATCGCAACCCTCTTCACGCGATCGCATAGAGCAAACGCGTGACCCCCACTTCTGCTCCGTTACTTTACGCGAACACGACCTTCTTCACGCGTTCGCGAATAACAAATTCACATAGCTACGCGATCGCGAAGCACAAAATCATCACTGCCTCAAGTAAGCTTATGCGATCGCGAGTGAATCCCTGCGATCGCGTATAAGGAAACCAGAATCTGCAGAGACAGAACTTCAGCTGTTAAGCCAAGTCCAAAAATGATCCGTTAAGCATGCGAAATTCACCCGAGCCCTTTGGGACCTCAACCAAATATTCCAACAAGTCCTAATACATCATACGAACTTAGTCGAGACTTCAAATCACATCCAACAACAATAAAAACACGAATCATACATAGATTCAAGCATAATGAACTTTAAAACTTTCAATTTCTACAAACGACGCCGGAACCTATTAAATCAAGTCTGATTGACCTCAAATTTTGTACACAAGTCATAAATGACATAAAGGAGCTATGAAAAGTTTTGGAACTGGATTCCGACCCCGATATAAAAAAGTCATCTCCCCGTTCAAATTTACAAACTTAAATTCCTATTTTAGCCATTTCAAGCCTAATTTCACTACGGACTTCCAAATAAAATTTCTCTCACGCTCCTAAGTCCAAGATCACCACACAGAGCTGTTGGAATCATCAAAATTCTATTCCGGGGTCGTTTGCACATAATTCAACATCCGGTCACTATTTGCACTTAAGCTTTTAATTTTTCATCTAAATTCCATATCTCGGGCTAGGGACTTCGGAATTTGATTCCGGGTATACGCTCAAGTCCCAAATCACAATACGGACCTACCGTAATTGCCAAAACACTGATCCGAGTCCGTTTATTCAAAATATTGACCAAAATTAACTCAGTTGAGTTTTAAAGCTCTAATTCACATTTTAATTCATTTTTCACATAAAACTTTCCGGAAAATTTTACGGACTACACACGCAAGTCGAGGAATAATAATTAGTGCTTTTCGAGGTCTTAGAATATAGAATTAATTATTAAATTTAAAGATAACATTTTGGGTTATCACATTCTCCACCTCTAAAACAAACGTTCATCCTCAAAAGGAGTTAGACAAATTACCTGAGCTGGTGAATAAGTGTGGATAGCAGCTGCGCATATCATGCTCAGTCTCCTAAGTCGCCTCCTTGACCAGATGACCCTTTCACTGAACCTTCACGGAAGCAATGTTCTTTGACCTCAGCGTTCGAACTTGCCTATCTAAAATAGCCACTGGTTCCTCAGCATAAGACAAATCCTTGTCCAACTAAACCAGGCTGAAGTCTAACACATGAGACGGATCGCTGTAATATTTTCGAAGCATGAAAACATGGAATACCGGATGAACCACAGAGAGACTAGGTGGTAGTGCAAGTTTGTAAGCCACCTCTCCAACTATCTCAAGAATTTCAAAAGGTCCAATATACCTAGGGCTCAACTTGACCTTCTTCCTGAATCTCATCACACCCTTCATAGGCGAAACCCGGAGCAATACCCGCTCACCAACCATGAATGCAACATCACGAACCTTCCGATCCGCATAACTCTTCTGTCTAGATTGGGCTATACGAAGTCGATCCTGAATCTACTTAACCTTTTCCAAGGCATCCTGAGCCAAGTCTGTACCCAATAGCCTAGCCTAGCCTTGCCCGGTTCGAACTAACCCACTGGAGACCGGCACCGCCTACCATACAAGGCCTCATACGGAGCCATCTGAATGCTCGACTAGTAACTGCTATTGTAAGAAAACTCTGCAAGTGGTAAGAACTGATCCCAAGCACCCCCAAAATCTATCACACAGGCACGAAGCATATCCTCCAGTATCTGAATGGTGCATTCGGACTGCCCGTCTGTCTGAGGGTGAAATACTGTACTCAACTCTACCCGAGTACCCAACTCATGTTGTACTGCCCTCCAGAACAGTGATGTAAACTGCGTACCCCAGCTAGAGATGATAGATACCGGTACGCCGTGAAGTCTAACAATTTCGCGAATATAGATTTGAGCCAACTGCTCATAAGAGTAGGTAGTCATCACATGAATGAAATGAGGTGACTTGGTAAGCCTATCCACAATCACCCAAACTACATCAAACTTCCACTGAGTCCGTGGAAGTCCAACAACGAAATCCATAGTGATTCGCTCCCATTTCCACTCTGGAATTTCTAACTTCTGAAGCAATCCACCCGGTTGCTGATGCTCATTTTTTACCTGTTGACAATTTAGACACCGAGCTACATACTCCACTATGTCTTTCTTCATCCGCCTCCACCAATAGTGCTGTCTCAAGTCCTGATACATCTTTGCAGCACCCGGATGAATGGAGTACCGTGAACTGTGAGCCTCCTGGAGAATCAACTCACGTAAACCATCTACATTAAGCACACATAGTCTGCCCTGCATCCGTAATACATCATCATCTCTAATAGTGACTTCTTTGGCATCACCGTGCTGAACTGTATCCTTAAGGACAAGAAGATGGGGGTCATCATACTAACGCTCTCTGATACGATCATAAAGAGAAGACTGAGAAACCACACAAGCCAAAATGCAACTTGGCTCAGAAACATCCAATTTGAAAAACTGGTTGGCCAAGGCCAGAACATCCAAGGCTAATGGCCTATCTACTACCAGTAGATATGCTAAGCTACCCAAACTCTCAGCCTTACGACTCAAGGCATCGGCCAACACATTGGCCTTCCCGAGATGATATAGAATGGTGATATCATAGTCCTTAAGCAACTCTAACCACCTCCGTTG
>AWOL01S0003742.1:106366-125465 GCA_000715115.1 Nicotiana otophora
TACTAACGCTCTCTGATACGATCATAAAGAGAAGACTGAGAAACCACACAAGCCAAAACTCGGCCCATCTCGGAAACATCCAATCTGACAAACTGGTTGGCCAAGGCTTGAACATCCAAGGCTAAAGGCTACTACATTGGCCTTCCAGGATGATAGAGAATGATGATATCATAATCCTTAAATAACTCCAACCATCTCCGCTGCCGCAAATTAAGATCTTTCTGTTTAAACAGATGCTGTAGACTCTAGTGATCGGTGTAGACCTCACAATGGACACCGTACAAATAATGCCGCCAAATCTTCAAAGCATGAACAATAGCTTCTAACTCAAGGTCGTGTACAAGATAATTCTTCTCATACACCTTTAACTGTCTGGATGCGTAGGCAATCACCCTATCGTCTTGCATCAAAACTGCACCGAGACCAATACACGGCACGTCACAATACACAGTATAAGACCCTGCACATATAGGTAATACCAATACTGGGGCTGTAGTGAAAGCTGTCTTAAACTTTTGGAAGCTCTCCTCACATTCCTCGGTCCACCTGAACGGAGTACCCTTCTGGGTCAATTTTGTCATAGATGCAGCAATAGAAGAGAAACCCTTTACAAACCGGCGATAATACCCTGCCAAACCAAGGACACAACGGATTTACGTAACTGAGGACGGTCTGGACCAACTCTGCACTGCTTCAATCTTCTTCGGATCTACCTTGATCTCCTCGCACGAAACTATATGACCCAAAAATCCCACCGAATCAAGCCAGAATTCACACTTAGAAAATTTTGCATATAACTTCTTTTCTCTCAAAGTCTGAAGCATAGTCCTCAGGTGTTGTTCATGATCTTCCCGACTCTGGGAATACACCAGAATGTCGTCAATTAACACAATGACGAAATAATCAAGATAGGGCTGAAATACACTATCCATTAAGTGCATAAATGTTGCTGGGGCGTTGGTCAGCCCAAAAGACATCACAGGGAACTCGTAATGACCGTACCGAGTCTTGAAAGCAGTCTTCGGGATATCTGGTTCCCGAATCCTCAACTGATGATAGCCTGAACGTAAGTCGATCTTAGAGAACATTCTGGCACCCTGAAGCTGATTAAATAGGTCATCAATATGTGGCAATGGATACCCGTTCTTCATTGTAACCTTGTTCAACTAGTGGTAATCAATACACATCCGCATAGAACTATCCTTCTTCTTCACAAATAAGATAGGAGCACCCCAAGACGATACACTAGGCCGAATGAAACCCTTATCAAGCAACTCCTGTAACTGTTTTTTTAATTCTTTCAACTCTGCTGAGGCCATACGATATGGTGGAATAGAAATAGGCTGAGTGCCCGGTAACAGATCAATGCCAAAGTCAGTATCCCTGTCGGGTGGCATACTCAGAAGATCTGCTGGAAATACATCAAGAAAATCTCTTACCACAGGAACTGACTCCACGGTAGGAATATCAATACTAACATCTCTCACATAGGCCAGATACGCATCAGACCTCTTCTCAACCATTCGTCAAGCTTTTAGAAATGAAACAACCATACTAGGAACATGATTCGAGGTACCTCTCCACTCTAGCCGCATTAGACCTGGCATAGCCAACGTCACCGTCTTGGCCTAACAATCAAGAATAGTATGATAGGGCGACAACCAGTCTATGCCCAAAATAATATCGAAATCCACCATACTGAGCAATAATAAATCAGCTATGGTCTCAAAACTACTGATAAAAATTAAACATGACCGATACACACGGTCTACAATAATAGATTCACTCACGGGTGTAGATACATAAACAGAAGAACTCAAGGAATCACGTGATACGCCCAAATACTGGGCAAAATAAGATGACACATAAGAATAAATGGATCCTGGATCAAATAAGACTGATGCATCTCTATGACAGACCAGAATAATACCTGTGATAACAGAATCGGACGCAACAACCTCTGTCCTAGTAGGAAGGGCATAATATTTGGCCTGGCCTCCCCCTTTAGGGCTACCTCTACCTACCCGACCTCCACCTCTGGCTGGCTGTGCAGGTGGAGTGGCAACTGGTGCAGTAATCATGGCCTGAGAAGCTTGAGGGCCCTATGGAATAGGTGGGGCCTAAGAAATCTGTGGAGGTGCACCCCTCCTAAGTTTGGGAAAATCCCTCATGATATGATGAGTGTCACCACACTCAAAACAAGCCCTCGGAGGACGTGGCTTCTGGGACTGGCTCGAGCCTGATCGACTAGACTGCCCGCTGAAAGCACCCCGTACAAGAGGTACAGAAGACACTGGCAGTGCACAATATGGAACCTGAGGTCTGGGAGTAGCTGGAATACCACTGGAAGCTGGAAGTGCTTAATAAATAGGATGACTCACATAACCTCTACCATGACGGGCTACAACTGGGGCACAGGAATTATTATATGTGCCAGAATCTCGGGGTCTCTTAGCTTCCCTCTCTTCCCTCTCCCGGATCTGCATACCTTCCAATCTCCTATCAATTGTCACCACCTATTGGTATGTGATATCCATCTCTAGCTCTTGGGCCATACTGAATCTGATACTAGGGTGGATACCCTCAATAATCTGCGAACCCGCTCTCGAACAATGGTAACTAAGGCTGGTGCATGCCTAGCCAAATCACTGAATCAAACCGCATACTCTGACACGGTCATAGAACCCTGGCGCAATTGCTCAAACTCTGTGCGCCATGCATCTCTAAGACTCTAAGGAACATACTTCCTTAAGAACATATCTGAAAATTGAGTCCAAGAGAGTGAAGCTGCCTCAGTCGGGCTATCCAATTCATATGCCCGCCACCACTGGTAGGCTGCTCCTCTAAACTAGAATGCCGTGAAAGAAACCCCACTAGAATCCACAATACCCATAGTACGATTAATACAGTGATATTCCTCCAAAAAACCCTGAGCATCCTCTGAAGCTAAACCGCTGAAAGTGGGAGGGTGGTACTTCTTGTACCTCTCGAGCCTAAGCTGCTCCCCCCCTGAAACTGCTGTCCTAATCTCAGGCCAAACTGGGACAATTGGCTACACTGGTATAACCTATGGGGCATGGTCAACTTGGGCCCGTGTCTCTGGAGTACGGGCGGCGGGAGTCTGTGCTCCTCCCCTGGCCTGAGATGTGGCAGGAGCAAGAGGAATTAACCCTGCTTGAGCTAGAGTGCCAAAGATGCTCAAAAACTGGGTAAGAGTCTCCTGAAGTGCAGGAGTAGTAACAGGTGTCTCAGGTTCCCGCTCTCCAACTGGAGCTACTGGTGGCTCTGGTAAAATAGCTCGTGCAGGTGCTCTGGCTGCATCACGTGGTCTTCCTCGGCCTCTACCTCGACTCCGGCCTCTTGCGGCTCCAACAAGGGGCGCGGGTGTCTGATCATCGGATCCAGTTGTGCGTGTCTTCACCATCTATGAGAGAATAGAAAGACAATGGTTTAGAACTTTGAAATCAACAAATGTGCACGATAAGGAATCAAAGAAGTGAATATTTCCTAACAGTTCCATAGCCTCTTGAAGATAAGTACAGACGTCTCCGTACCGATCCGCAAGACTCTACTAAACCTGTTTGTCACTCATGACACCATGAACCTAGAGCTCTGATACCAACTTGTCACAACCCCAAATTTCCTTCGTAGGATGTCGTGATGGCACCTAGTCTCTAAGACTAGGTAAGCCTATCAATGCGGAATAATAATAAATATCTAAAATAATAAACTACAATTCAAACAATTTCAACTCCCAAACCCGATAGAAATAAGTCGCAAGCTTCTAAGAATTTACCCTCAATGTCTCTATATAACATAGTCTAAAGAAATTAAGGAAGCAACATAACAAGAATAGAAGGGGACTCCGGAGTCTGTGGACGCTGGCAGATATACCTCGAAGTCTCCGTGCACAGGTACTCATTGATATATGGACTGATAAGAAGTACCTGGATCTGCACAAAATGATGTGCGAACACGTAGTATGAGTACACCACAACGGTACCCAGTAAGTGCCAAGCCTAATCTCGGTAGAGTAGTGACGAGGTCAGGTCAGGCCTTACTGAAAAATAATAAATGGCATGGTAAAATATTTCACAATATAATAAAATACAATGACAATAGAAATGAATCAAGTAGCATGTCACCATTTAATTACACCAAATAATGGCAAGTAATATCTCGTGGAAACAAAACAAAATTTCCTTTCAATTTTAAGAAAATCACAACAATAAATCAAGGCAACTGCGGCCATAAATCAATATCAACAAGGACACTCCCGAGGTACCTCCTCGTAGTCCCAAATCATAAATAAATTCACAATATCTCATTTTCTTATCTCACCGCGGGAGCCTTCACAATTTATTTTAAAGAAAATATTTTTCTCGAAATAGTATCCCGCATTTTAGCCATCCTTATCACACCGCATGACTTCTAGTTGTTCCTTCTACTAGCCACGCGTATCAAGCCACCCTTATCTCACCGCATACGTTTCAATACCCAGACCTTATAACACCACATGCGTATCAATATGACAATATCGCACATTTTGCACCTCAAGTGCTTAAATAATTTAACCTGCCAAAATAATTCAACAACAATGTTTTTTCACAATAAAGAGCTCACGGCTCATGTCAAAATAAATTATCAATAATAGTTTTCCACAATAAATAGCTTACGGCTCCATCACAATGAGTACGGAAATCTTACAAAAATATTCAGAAATAAATAATTCAGCAAAATAATATTTCAAAATCTTTAATACGTTGCTTCAATACCAAATTTAAAAATGTCAAATACGTCATATTAATAATATTTAGTTTAAAGAAAATAAACCTTCAAATAATGCACTAAATAAAAGAAACCAAATTCTAACTAAACATGTAAAATAATTAGCAGGAAAATGTCAAGCAAATTTAAAGTATATAACTCAGATCAATGATAAAGAATATAACAAGATGAAATAATTTTAACTAATGCACAACAGTGATCTACACAATTTAAAATATAATCTTTCACATTTAGCTAGTGTACACACTCGTCACCTCGTGTACACGACTTTCCACACATTACAATTATCAATCCTAGGGGGAATTTTTCCCACACAAAGTTAGACAAGTCACTTACCTCTACTTGCTCCAATTTAATTACGTAGTATGCCCTTTCCTCGATGTTTTGACTCCAATCGACTCGAATCTAGTCATAATTAATTCGATACATTCAACAAAAATTATAGAATCAATTCCATAAGTAAATACTACATTTTTCAATAAAATTCGAAATTAACTCAAAAGTCACCCGTGGGGCCCACGACTCAGAATCCGATAAAAGTTACGAAATATGAACTCCCATTTAACCACGAGTCTAACCATACCACAATGACTAAATTCCGATAACAATTCTACCCTCAAATCCTCAAATATAACCAAGAGGGTTTTCAAAATTTTCCAACTTAAATCACCAATTAAATGTTAAAAACAGTGATAGATTCGGGTAATCTAACCAAGATTGAGTTAAGAACACTTATCCCGATGTTTTCTCTGAACATCTACCAAAAATTACCTAAATCCGAGCTCCAAATCGTTAAAAATATAAAATGGGAAGAAGTCTCATTTTCAGAACTTAAACTCTCTACCCAGGCTTTTACTCTTCACGATCGCGAACATCCACACGCGATCGTGAAGCACAAATTTCCACTGCCAAAAGTTAACTCTACGCGGTCGCGTATATCCTCACGCGATCGCACAACACAGAGTTCCCAGCTCTACGCGATCGCAACCCTCTTCACGCGATCACATAGAGCAAACGTGTGACCCCCACTTCTGCTCCGTTACTCTATGCGAACGCGACCTTCTTCACGCGTTCGCGAATAATAAATTCGCATAGCTACACGATCGCGTCCCGTTTTACACGATCGCGAAGCACAAAATCATCACTGCCTCAATTAAGCTTACGCAGTCGTGAATGAATCCCTGCGATCGCGTATAAGGAAACCAGAACCTGCAGAGACAGAACTTCAGCTGTCAAGCCAAGTCCAAAAATGATCCGTTAAGCATCCGGAACTCACCCGAGCCCCTCGGGACCTCAATCAAATATACCAACAAGTCCTAATACATCATACGGACTTAGTTGAGTCTTCAAATCACATCCAACAATACTGAAAAGACGAATCACACATAGATTCAAGCCTAATGAACTTTGAAACTTTTAATTTCTACAAACGACGCCGGAATCTATCAAATCAAGTCCGATTGACCTCAAATTTTGCACATAAGTCATAAATGACATAAAGGAGCTATGAAAAGTTTTGGAACTGGATTCCGACCCCGATATCAAAAAGTCAACTCCCGATTCAAACTTCCAAACTTAAATTCTTATTTTAGCCATTTCAAGCCTAATTTCACTATGGACTTCCAAATAAAATTCCGCTCACGCTCCTAAGTCCAAAATCATCACACAGAGCTGTTAAAATCATTAAAATTCTATTTTGGGGTCGTTTGCACATAATTCGATATCCGATCACTATTTGCACTTAAGCTTTTAAATTTTTAACTAAATTTCATATCTCGAGCTAGGGACCTCAGAATTTGATTTCTGGCATACGCCCAAGTCCCAAATCACGATACGAACCTATTGGAACTGTCAAAATACTGATCCGAGTCTGTTTACTCAAAATATTGACCAAAGTCAACTTAGTTGAGTTTTAAAGCTATAATTCATATTTTAATCTATTTTTCACATAAAAACTTTCCGAAAAATTTTACGGAATGTGCACGCAAGTCAAGGAATGATAAATAGTATTTTTCGAGGTCTTAGAACACAGAATTAATTATTAAATTTAAAGATGACATTTTGGGTCATCACAGAACGTTGTACAGTTATACCTCAAGTCTCCACTGGTAGCTTTATCCGGAAAAATCTACAGTACACCGCTGGGACCAACTCCGAAATCTGCACAAGAAGTGGAGAGTGTAGTATCAGTACAACCTACCCCATGTACTGGTAAGTGCTGAGCCTAACCTTGACGAAGTAGGACGAGGCTAAGGCGGGTCACTTATATTAACCTGTATGCAATAATAGTAATAACAACAACAATAATAATGGGAATATTAGTAAGAACAATAAATAATATTAATAATTGAAATCAACTCAGTAGTCACAATCCCTCAACTTGTTTCCATTGCGGCGTGCAACCCGTTCCCCCAATATAAACTTTAAACAAGTCTGTTGCGGCGTACAACCCGATCCCCCAATATAGACTTTTAAATAAGTCTGTTGCGGCGTACAATCCGACCCCCCAATATAGACTTTTAAATAAGTCTGTTACTGCGTGCAATCCGATCTCCCAATATAGTTACTTTTATTTTCGTTGCGGCGTGCAACCCGATCCCCCAATATATTTTAACAACTCATAAATGTAATAAAAATTACTCCAATAAATATCACATTCAATGAGAAACTATTAAGCATCGAGGCACACAATAATTATAATTTATTTATGAATACACAATGACAATTAGCAATTAACTGTGGAAATCATGGAGAAAATAGACAGTTTAATATTTAGTATGCCAAATGTCCAATAGCAATTAAGACACATAAGTCAAATAAGCATGTAACAATTATTGCAGGAATTCAAGAATTAATATTTGACAAGGAATATGAGTGAAATAATTAATATAATAATTAATTCATGATTTAAAACGATTTATGATTTTTTAAGTAATTATGCAAACAATTAATTTGACGACATATAGACACTCGTCACCTTGCCTATATGTGATTCACATGCATTTCACACAACAAATAATTTAAGGGTTCTATTCCCTCAAGTCAAGGTTAACCACGACACTTACTTCGCTTTGCAATCAAATTTCAAGAATCCAATAAACCTTTGCCTCGCGGATTCGTGTCCGAAATTCTCAAATCTAGTCATAAATAATTAAATATACTCAATACAAATTGTAGGAATTAATTCCATATGAATTTATTAATTTTCCGGATTAAAATCCGAAATTCATCTCAAAACTCATCAGTGGGGCCTACTCTCGAATCTTGGAAAAACTTAAGAAATCTGGACACCCATTCCGAGACGAGTCCAACCATACAAAAATTATCAAATTCCGATGTCAAATGGACCTTCAAATCTAAAATTTTCGTTTTTGGAAAGTTTTACAGAAAATTTAATTTCTTCCATCTAAATCCGAAATAAACGATGAATGTAGACATGAATTTATGAAATATAATCATTATAGGATAAGGAACACTTACCCAATTTGAACCTTTGAAAACTCCTTCAAATCGCCCCAAACCCGAGGTTTAAAAGTCCAAATGAAATGAAGAAAAATGGCCATTTCGACCCCTTAATGTTCTGTCAATTTTCCCTTATGCGACGAAAGGGCCGCATCTGCGGCATCGATTTTGCGACTAAAAATGCTGCTTCTGCGGACTCGCAGAAGCTGCAGTTTTCCGCTTCTGCGGCTTCTTGCCCATACCCTCTACTTCCGCTTCTGTGATGGTCTTCACACTTCTGCTGCTAAGACTTCGCAGAAGCGAACACACCAGAAGCAACAAATTTCCAGAATTTGCTTAAGTTCCCAATTTGATCCGATTTCAATCCGAATCACACTCGGGGTACTTGGGACCTCGTTAGAATATACAAACAAGTCCCGTAACATAATACGGACTTACTCGAGGTCCAAAATCACATCAAATAACATTTAAATTATAATTCACACCTCGATTTGAACTTTTGAGTTTTAAACTTTTCAATTTGCAAAACTCATGCCAAAACATATTAAATGAATCCGGAATGACTTCAAATTTGACTCATAAGTCATAAATGACATAAATGGGTTATTCCAATTTTTGAAATCGGATTCCGACCCCGATATCAAAAAGTCAAATCCGTGGTCAAACTTTGGAAATATTTAGCCTTTAAATTTCTTGTTTTCGTTAAATGGTCATAACTTGAGCTAGGGACCTCCAAATTAAATTACGGGCATAAGCCCAAGTTTTAAATTACGATACGGGCCTATCGGAATTGTCAAAACACTGATCCGGGTTTGTTTGCTCAAAATGTTGACCAAAGTCAACTCAGTTGAGTTTCTAAGGCTCTATTTCACATTTTAACCAATTTTTCATATAAAAACTTTTCAAAAATTATACGGACTGCGTACGCAAGTCGAGGAATGATGAATAGTTTTTTCGAGGCCTTAGAACACAGAAATAATTATTAAATTTAAAGATGACCTTTTGGGTTATCACAAAAACTAAGGAACAAATAGAGAAAACAAAATCAAAAATGTCATCATACAAGAGAAGAAGCATAAAACTTATTTAAATTTGAGATGAGAAAGTTTTATTTAAGTATGATAAGAAATGACATGTATGTGGATAAGGCCACATAACTAAAATCTAATAGATAAAAGAAAAAATTAAAAATGTTGAATAATAGAAATAAATTAGAGATAAGGTGAGGATATTTATACTAAGAATTACTTTAGAAAATAAAATAAAGTAAATATACAATACTTAAAAATATTATTGATAAATTTAAACAATTTAAGTTTCAATCAATAGTTTAAAAATAAAATAAATATTAATTTAATATAAAAAAATCACATATCTATCTATATTATATTAAAAAACAGTAATGAATAAAAATATTAAATAAAGTAAAAAGTTAATAATAAATCACATGAAAACGTGATAATGTTACATATTAGATAACGTTATAGCAAAAGTAAGAAAACAATTAAAATTCAAAAATATTATATAAAAAATAAAAGGAAAAGGCTATTTGAACTTGATATTAGAAAGTTCTTAAAGTTATGATGAGAACGCTCAAAATACGGATATGACCACAAAATTGAAGTCTTGTTAGATAAAGAAAAATAAAAATTTGATACCAAATTAAAAATTTAAATATACTAAATAGGTAATTTTACTAATGAAAATTAAAAGCCATATTTGTATCTTAAAACTAAAGAGAAAAAAAATTAATTGCACGTTATACAAAAAAATAATTATAAGCAAATTTAATAGATTTGAAATATTATCCAAGAACTTATGTATTAATTCTTAGACTCATTCAAAGTTATATTTTAAATAAAATGTGATATTATTTTGAGTATAGGTAAAATATTTATGTAAAAAGCTAATTAAATTTCTTAGTAGGGAAGAGAATGTATTAAGAGAAAAATAAAGATAGTTCGAGGACACTTATATTTTAAAATTAATAATACTCAAATGATAGATTTAAATGATGAAAGAGTTCTGAGTAAGAGGATAATAGTGTAAAAATACAGTAAATTTCAAGAATAATTATTTTTTATGTTTATTGATATTTATTATTAAAAGGGTAATAAGCAAGATATTAAGTCAATTTATAAGCTAATAAAAGATCACATTACACTATAACAATATTAAGTAATAAATAATGCAAAAACTATAAGCAAGGAACAAAAAAGAGATTAAAATTATGTCTAAAAATGTAGAAGGATAAGACTTATTTAAATTTGAGATAAAGAATAAAGTGGTGGTAAGAGTTTTGTTAAAATAATATAATTTAATGTGCTCAAACAGACATATCACAACATTGCATGTGAATTACTATAATATAGATAATTATTTATAATTTCTATATAGAAAGTTTAATTTTAAGGTTATTTTCGCATAATTCAAATAAATCAAATCATAATTTGACATGATTTATGTCCGCGCATCGGACTGGTACTAAAACTAGTGATCGGACTGGTACTAAAACTAGTGAGTAATAATAAGCATAATAATCAAGACTACAGTCGATCAGGCCTTTTATCACTCATTCTAGCTTGCATTTGATTACAACTTCTAAGTAGTTACAGCAATGCAGCTGTGACGAGGAAACTCTACGATCTCTAGGAATTACAGGCTCCAAAATTTAAGTGTACAAACAAAGAAACACACAGGACAATAAATTAAAGACCTTCACAAATTTACCTCATGGTTAACAGGAGAGTTATTTACTCGATAAACGGATAAAGTTAAATTTATACATAGTTCTAAGGATACGTGGTGTAATTGGTACAAATTAGGAGGATAAGTAAAATATATCGAATAGTAATTGTGAAAAGAAATGAATACAAACTCAAATAAAGCAGAAAATGTTTGCTTAAACGAACAAATGAAACAATATGAAAAACCCAAAAAAGGACAATATTTGCTATAAGTTGTGTAAATCTCTATAATCTCTGAATGTGAGAGTGTATAAATGATCCCCTCTTACAAATGACAGCCACCCTAATATAATGGAGGATCCCTAATTAAAAATATATAGTAGGGATCCCATGATAGATTAATTAATTTAGCTTTTCCTTGATTATCGCCGAGATTCTCTCTCCAAATGCGGCTATAACGGCTCTTTTTCCCCTTGGATCGAGTTCGAACTTCGACCGTTCTCGATCGTGATCCCGATCGGCTTCTATTTGCTCGACCTCCATCTGGGCTCGTTCTCGATCTCGGCCGATCGTGGTCTTGATCGGCCTCTATTTGCTCGACCTCCATTTGGGCTCGTTCTCGATCTCGGCTGATCCCGACCTAGGTCGGTTTCTAGGGCTCGAACTCAGCAGCCCGACTTCACATCATAGCTCGATATTATCATGACGAACCTCGGTCAATCACGCCTTAATCTCGATTAGTCACACGAAGGAAAAACTCGATTTTGATCGTATATAGATAGTCCCCTCGTTTCTCGAAAAAGATGTGGCAAGAAACGATATGATTTTTCAACTTCTGACTAGGTACACACTAACATCTGCGTAGAGCCCGATTGTGACGTATGTGACAAATATCCCGTCAGTTCAGTTACCAAGGCATTAAATGTGCGTCAGTCGATGTCGGCCACTGCTAGTTTTGAACCGTCATTGTGTAACCTATAAATAACCTCCTTCCTTCATCATCGTAAACTTTTACTTTCAACTCTTCTCATTCTAACTTTTACCGTTCTTCGTCTTCTCCAAAATTATCTATTTCCACGTTCTGAAAATTTCTTTGCTTGTTCTTCACCAACCATCAAAATATTTCAATTTTCCGTCTTCTTTGTTCTTTGATATTTTAGATGGCCAATTTATCTAAAACCTTTCCCCAAAAAGAGGTTGCTTCCTCATCTCGGCCGGCTGGTGTGAAATCGGTGGTGGAGCCACACCTTGAAGAACTCATTCCCGGGGGATGCGTTATCGATTCCAACTTTAAGGTCGAGAAACTCTCATCGGTTGTTGGTCGATGTGAGGAGGTATCTAGATATATATATGCTCGATACCCCAAAGCCTTCTTGATTTGGTGAAGAAAGATTGTGGTTGGGAAAACAAAGAGATTGTGATACCGGCACCGGAGGAAGCAATCACTACCCACAGGGAAGGGTACTTGAGTGTTTACACTTATCCTTTCATGCTGGGACCCCTCGATCCGGTCATCATCGACTTCTGCAAGAAGTACCAAGTGACCCTTGGCCGAATACACCCTTCTTTCTGGAAGATTGTAATACTGTTCTGTTTCTTTGTGAGCAAGATCGACGGGCTTTCCTTCGCCCTCGACCACTTCATAAGATTATATAGCCTTCATCTTTACCGAGGTGGGCTGATAAAGCTTTAATGCCAGGCCACCAAGGCGTTTACATCGAGCATAGATGAAGACAAAGATCGGGGTTGGATGGGTCGATTTGTTCGAGTGAAGACCTCGGACCTAATCTCGGCGGAATATGAACCGTAAGTGTGATTATGTTTTTATTCTTATCAGTGTTTTTCTTGACACGGTCGTTGCTTGGATGTCGGGTGTGGTTCCCCATCTCGAGAACTAGGTCAAGAGCCTGGTTTCGACGTCAACGTATGCCGAGCGCACATGGTGTGATTTGTCAAAGGGCCGGTGTGAGGCTCGTACTCATGGTAAACCTTCCTCTTAGCTCACTAATTTTCTTATTGTTCAAGTATTTTTTTAGGCATAAATTTTACTTTTCTTTCTTTGTAGGTCTCGAAAAAGATGCGGTTATGAGACCGCCATCAGGTGACGAAGAAGTTTTACCGTCTATCTCAAAACCGAAGAAGGTGATTAAGAGAAAAAGGGCCTCGGACTCCGAGGGACAAAAAACTAAAAAGAGAGCGGCTCGTAAACCCAAGGTGAACACAATCCTTTTGACTATGGAGTCGGTCCTGAGTTTAAGGGATGAAGAAGAAGAAAGTGATTTCGGTTTGTTAGTCCGTGCACGGTCTAGCACCGATACTCAAAATACTTCGGTATCAGTTGAAGTTGATACTGCTCCGTCTAGGCTTATTGAGGTCGAGGAGGAGACTTCGACCCAAGTTCCCGAGCCGATAGAGACCGAGGACATTTTACATCGGGGTAAAGAGCTCGTCGAAAAAGCGGTGGATGCCAATGCACAAACCGAGCTTGAGGCTCCCCAAGACAGAGGCGGCGCTCAAAAAGACCTACTTAGGGTGATAGAGATCGGGGATTCCCCCTTTTTCCCTTCTTTTTCCCAATCGATGATACGTGATGCTCAAGCTGTGGAAATTTGTCACGGGGAAGGAGTTCATGGAGGCGAGATCCTTTTCATGGTTATTTTATCAGGGTAGAAGATGTCACCAGTCCGAGTGACTTGGAGGCTCCGAAGAAGAGCTCGAGCTAGGTGGGAGCGCCTTGCTTTTTTAACGAAGCCCAACATTCCCTGAATCGACTAAGTTCATACTTTCTTTGCCAATTTTCATACTTGTATTTTTCTTTCCTTTTATAACCCCTTCTTGTTTTTGTAGGCTTTTGTGCTTCATCATGAGGCATTTTTCCAATCCCGAGGGGAGCTGAGCCGGTACGAAGACGAAGTTCGAAGGCTTACTGAGGAGAGATATGCCTTAAAGCTTCTCAGTGAGCAGAGAGAAGAAGAACAAGCTGAGTAGGTACAAAGAATCTTTGAATTTAATGATATTGACTCGGGAGTGATGGCTAATAATTCGGTCCCTCAGGTCGAGCAAAAGTTCGATGTGATTAGGAAGCTTCGCGCTGAAGTGGACGTAGTGAAATCGGAGGCCGAGGAATGGAAGAAGAACATGGACCGCCTCGCCTCAGAAAAGGAGACCGCCCGAATTCAACTGGCTTTGACGGAGGTGCAACTCCGAAGCTTGAAAGAGAAAAACTTGGTGCAAGCCAAGAAAATCGAAGAGCTCTATCTCAGCTGAGTTCAACAAATTCTGATCGAGAGAGATTAGCCACAAAACTTGCAGCGGCCAAATTGGAGGTCAAGAAAACCATGGCCAATGCTGATGTAATGATGGTCGTTTATCGATTTGATGTCGAAGCTGCTTAAGTTCGAACAAAGGGGGTTGCTGAGGCTGCTCAAGCTCGGGCAAACTGGGTTGCCGAGCATGCTAAATTCCAGTCTCGAAGGGAGACTCTCGAAGAGATTCATGCTCGAGGCTTCGATCTAACAGCCGAGATCGAGAAAGCTAAGGAGCTTTAAACCGAAGCCAGAGTGTTGGCCTTTCCTGATGATGATGAAACCCGAAGTGCGAACGGATCTGAAAGTGAAAGGGGCCTCAAGGGCGAAAACGTTGCTCCTGGAGAGGACTAAGTCTTTTAGTATTTTTGTGTTTCTTATAAGACCGTGTTGGTCTTTTGTAAAGAAATTTGATCGGGCCATGTTACCCTTGTAAATGATTCTTGACATGTATATAAAGACTTTCTTCCTTTCTGCCTTATAGAATTGTGAAGTTTGTATCCTAAGGCCCCGATTCAGATAATTTGATCAAAATCGAACTAGTGTAGCCCTTAGGCCTTATGGTCGAGTGAGTGCTTGCTCGGACTCGAAATAAAAAACAGCCCTTAGGCTTTATGGTCGAGTGAGAGTTTGCTCGAACTCGAAGTAAAAAGACAGCCCTTAGGCTTTATAGTCGAATGAGCATTTGCTCGAACTCGAAGTANAGATATATATGCTCGATACCGGTAAGTTTCCTTGATGTGGTGAAGAAAGGTTGTAATTGGGTAAACAAATAGGTCGTGATATCGACACCGGAGGAATCGATCACTACCCGCGTGGAAGGGTACCTACGTGTTTACATTTATCCTTTCACGATGGGTCCCCTCGATCCAGCCATCATTGACTTTTGCAAGAAATATCAGGTGACCCTCGGCTAAATTCATCTTTCTTTCTGGAGGATCACAAAATCGATGGGCTCCCCTTCACCCTTGACCACCTTATCAGATTATACAGCCCTCAACTTTACTGAGGCGGGCTGATAAAGCTTCAACGTCGTGCTACCAAGGTGTTTACCTCAATTATAGATGAAGACAAGGATCGAGGTTGAGAGCATACCATTTCCTGAGAAATGGAATATGAAACGTAAGTATGACCCCGTTTTGAATCTCTGTTTGTTGTTTTACTTCTTTATACGTTCTTATTAGCATCTTTCTTGATACAACCATTGCTTGGATGCTGGGTGCGGTTACCCACCTCGAGAACTGGGTTAAAAACCTGGTCTCGACGTCAACATTTGTCGAGCGCTCATGGCGCGATTTGTTTAAGGGTCGATGGGAAGCCCGTACTCATGGTAAACTTTCATCTTGTCTACCGATTCATTTGTCGTTCGAGGTGACACGTTTATTCGAGGCATGAGTTTACTTATCTTCTTACTTCGCAAGTCTTAGAAAAGATGCGGTCATGAGGCCCCTGTCTGGTGGTGAAGGAGTTTTTCCGCTTGTCTCGAAGCTGTTGAAGGAAAATAAGCGAAAACAAATCTCGGACCCTGAGGGTCAAAAACCTAAGAAGAGGGCAGTCTATAAGCCCAAGGGAACCACAATTCCATTGACTATGGAGTTGGTCCTGCATCTAAGGGATGAAGAAGAAGAAGAAGGTAACTCTGGACTGGTGGCCTGTGCACGGGCTGGCACCGATATTTGTAAAGCTTCGGGACCTGTGGGGACTGATTCTACCTTACCCAGGTCTGACAAGATCGAGGAGAATACTTCGACCCAAGTTCCTGAGCAAAGGGGGACCGAGGATGTTTTACCTCGGGGTATAGAATCCGTTGAAGAAGCGAACCGAGTTTGAGGTTCCCCGAGATGGAAGTGGCGCCTCAAAATACATAATCGGGGCAATAGAGATTGGCGATTCCCCTTCTTTTCCTTCATTTTCCCAGTCTATGATACACGACGCCCAAGTTGTGGAGGTTTATCATGGGGAGGGAGCCCATGGAGAGGAAGATCCTTTCCATGGTTATTTTGTTGGAGTAGAAGATGCTACCGGTCTGAGCGATTTGGAGGCTTCGAAGAAGAGCTCGGGCAAGGTGGGGATTCCTTGTATATTCAACGAAGCTCAGTAGGCCCTGAATTGGGTAAGTTCGCTTTCTCTTTGTCAACTTTCATACTTGTATTTTTATTCTTTTGTATAACTCCTTTTATTTTTTATAGGCTTCTACACTCTATCACGAGGCATTTTCCAATCTCGAGGGGAGCTCAGCCGGTCTGAAGCTGAAATACGAAGGCTTACTGAGGAGAGAGACACCTTCAAGCTTCTCATTGAGCAGAGGGAAGGAGAAGAAAAAGGACTTCGGGTCGAGTTAGAAGCAGCTCGGAAAGAACAAGCCGACTTGTCCGAGCAGGTAAAGAGAATATTTGAAGTTAATGACACTAATTTGGGCGTGGTGGCTAATAGTTCGGTCTCGCAGGTTCAGAAAAAGCTTGATATGATAGGACAGCTTCGTGCCGAGGTGGACGCAGTAAAAGCGAGGGCCGAGAAGTGGAAAGAGAACATGGACTGCCTTGCCGCTGAAAGGGAGAGTGCCCAGGCTCAACCGGCCTCGGTCGAGGCCCAACTCCAGATCTTGAAAGAGAGAGCCTTGGTGAAAGCCAAGAATATCGAGGAGTTCCAGTCTCGGTTGAGCTTAGTGACCTATGATCGAGAGAGACTGGCCTCAGAACTGGTAACAGTCAAATCGGAGGCTGAAATAGCCATGGGTGATGCTGATGCAATAGTGGTTGTTTACCGGTCGGATGCTGAAGCCGCTCAGGTTCGAGCAAAAGAGGTTGCCGAGGCTACTCAAGCTCGAGAAAATTGGGTTGCCGAGCATACAAAATGCTAATCTCAGAGGGAGACTCTAGAGGAGATCCACGCTCGTGGCTATGATTTTACAGTCGAGATCGAAAATGCAAAACTGCTCGAAGCTGAAGCCAGAGTGTTGGCCTTTATCGATGATGATGATACCGGGAGTATGAGTGGTTCTGAGAGAGAATGAGGCCTCGAGGGTGAAGATGCTGATGCTGCTCCTGGAGAGGACTAAGTCCTTTTAGTGTTTTTTCTTCTTCCTTTTAAGACCGTTTTGGTCTTTTGTAGAAAAACTTGATCGGGACATGGTGTCCTTGTAAATGACTTTTTGGTATATATAAAACTTTATTTATTTTATGGCTTTTGAATCTTTTGCCTTTCTTGTTAATTTATACAAAGGTCAAAATGTGCCTTAGCATGGGATAATTGCTTGAAGGTCCGAGTGAGTGTTCAAACTCGACCTTTTCTTATAGGTAGTCCCTGAGTGAATGTTCGAACTCAAACTGGGATAGCTTTTAGACTAAGTGAAATGATTTTCTCAAATTCGAACTAAGGTATCCCTTAGGCTTTTTCAGTCGAGTGAGGGTGATTTCACGAACTCGAACTAAGGTAGCCTTTAGGCTTTATGATCGAGTGAGCGTTTGCTCGAGCTCGAATTAATGTAGCCCTTAGGCTTTATCGTCGAGTGAGTGTTTGCTCAAACTCGAATTAAGGTAGTCCTTAGGCTTTATGATCGAGTGAGCATTTGCTCGAGCTCGAAGTAATGTAGCCCTTAGGCTCGAGCTCGAATTAATGTATCCCTTAGGATTTATGGTCGAGTGAGTGTTTGATCGAACTCGAATTAATGTAGCCATTAGGCTTTATGATCGAGTGAGCATTTGCTCGAGCTCGAAGTAATGTAGCCCTTAGGCTCGAGCTCGAATTAATGTAACCCTTAGGCTTTATGGTCGAGTGAGTATTTGCTCGAGCTCGAATTAATGTATCCCTTAGGATTTATGGTCGAGTGAGTGTTTGATCGAACTCGAATTAATGTAGCCATTAGGCTTTATGATCGAGTGAGCATTTGCTCGAGCTCGAATTAATGTAGCCCTTAGGCTTTTCGGTCGAGTGAGAGTGATTTCTCGAACTCGAACTAAGGTAGCCCTTAGGTTTTATGTTTACTCGAACTCTGGCCATGGTCGGCCTTTAAGGCTGTAGATTCTTTTTGAACCGGGTAATGTTTGGTAAATTATTGTGTCGATTTTTCCCCATGACGGATAGCTAGGCGACTTTCTTAAGGGAATTAGTCATGTAGTTTATATATAGTTTTTGTTAATTTAGGAAGAATAAGTGGTTTGAGTTGGGGTTTTTGCCCATTGACCAATTTGTGGCTTGCTTGGTACCAATATGATTTAAACCTCGGCATATGAATTGTAGACTCAATATTTGGCTCTTTGATTCATAAATGGTCTCTTAGGCTATATGTGACTTCTTTGAGTTTATTGGTTTCAATTGGATTTTGGATTTGTATTCTACTCGTGTTTTCATGTTCCATGTGTGGTGAGATTTATCGTGAGTTCTTTTGCATTATTTATAGTCTAGAACTTGTCTGGAATGTGCTTCAAGGTGAAATCCTAGACTAACTTGGTTTGAAAAATGATGTTAGACCTTCCTTGGACCGTCATTATGCCTTAAATTTCCTACCCTTGCATATTTTCTCTAGTCAACCCCTTTTGAGCCTTTAAAATCTTTCTTTGGCAACCATGTTACAGGCTTTAACCCTTCGTTCTTTAGTGATCTATCTTTTTGTGTCCTACCTCCCTAAGTACTTTAAAAGTGTAAACATAGTCTAAAACCCATGTTTGGGGGTGAAGGTTGGAAAAGTTCTGATGTGGAAGTTACTTAAAAGGTGAAAGGTAATAAAAATAAATAATGGAACCTTCCTTGATTTTTGAGAAAAAAAATAAGTAAGAAAGAAGAAAAATGAAGGAAAATAAGGAATTGTGAATAAATGGAAGACTAGGTGATGAAATGAAAAATGAAGAAAGGGTGAAA
>AWOL01S0003743.1:4085-14391 GCA_000715115.1 Nicotiana otophora
AAATAAATTAATTAAGTAACTTATTCAAATGATCAATTAACTAGATTAATTCACCAATTGAATAGTTAGTTAATTCCTAGAATGCACAAATAAAGAAAGAACTATTTTTTGGTATTTTATGATAGGAAATATGCAATCAAAGACACAAAAATTAGGAAATATAATTAAAGCAACAAAACACTAATGACTTTAGGAGGTGTTAAAATAGTATAAAAATTAGGTATTCACAATTTCACATGCACATTTACATGTAGGCATAGAGATGTACTTTCCTCATGTTATCGGAGAATGAAATATCTTATCTGTTATTGAATGTTTTTGGGGAAAATCATAGTTTTCTGATTTACTCATATTTTGGTGATTTCGGTGAAAGATTTGGGTTCTACTGTTATACCTGAAAAGCATGCCTATTTTTCGTAACTGTAAACGATATGAGCATCATATCTTTGAGTGATTATTTGTGATGCTTTTATTATATTGTTATGAGTTGTTCTTGGCTATTAGTGTTGGACTATGACCGTTGTCCAAGCTCATCACTACTTTCAACCTAAGGTTAGGTTTGTTACTTATTGAGTACATGAGGTCGGTTGTACTCATACTACACTTCCACCATTGTGTTTAGATTTTGGAGTAGATGTTGATGCGAGTAGTGGGAGCTGGCATTGAAGATGTACCTGCATTCTGGTTATAACTGACTCTTGTTCTTGGTATCTTTAGATTTATAAATCTGTTCATGTACGTTTCGAACAGATGATGTATTTATTTCATTCCAGCTTTGTAAACTCTAAATCTTAGAAGCTCATAATTTGTACTACCTGTCCTTGGAGAATTGTATAAATTCAGTTATTTTATTTTTGACTCTTATCATTATCATTATACTGTGGTTTATTATTAATTGGCTTACCTAGCGGGTTGGGTTAGGTTCCATTGCGACTAGTTAAAGTTTGGGTCGTGATAGCTTTGCTCGGATCGAATAGCGTATCGGGTGCCAGTCAAGTAGATTTGGGTCGTGACACCGCCGCTACAACAACGGCAGTCGCCGGAGCTGTGGTGGTAAGGCAACTAGGAAACAAATGGACGACAACAAAACTATGCGACACTAGAGTCTTTAATTTTCCGGCCAACCATTCAGATGAAAAAAAAAGGTGAGAAGAAGAGAAAAAAAAAATAAAGAACGATGGAGAAGCTCTGTGATCTGACCATCTTCGACGAGTTACCTCCAGATTCGATTGTCTGGCAACGGCAAGGGAGCGACTTTCACCAGCCGGCCGGCAATTCTGACCGGCGTGGAATTGTCCGACGGCTAGTAGTGGTGAGGGAGGTTGGATAGCTGTGGGTGTGAAATGAGAAGAGAATGGAGGATCCGTGATTTTGAGGGGTTATTTGGGTGGATTCTAATAGAGGAAAACACTTACAACGGGGAAGATGACTAAAAGTAGGGTTGAGGTAGAGGTGAGATGTGTTGGAGAGGGGATCCTTTGACTTTTGTTTCTTTATTTTTCAAGAAAAAATATTAATTAGGGTGGAAATTAAGTATTTTATAATTTTGTTTGAGCTATAACACGGTGCCATCACTGCGTGTGCTATAACACAAACTTTTGACAAACTGGTCAAGAAAAAAGTGATATCTTAGCTACACTTAGAAAATATTGAGTGTGTAAGGTGATTTTCGTCGACAAAAGTATGTAACAGGAATATGGTCTATAATTGAGGGGGTAACTTATGTATTTTGCGTTGAAAAATATTATAATTCATATTAATTAAAGGTTACTTTTGATATTTTAAAAACACATGTAATGATCTAGCTAATTTAAGAATAACGAGGTTTATTGTCTCAATCAAAAGGTTAAGAGGGTATTGTTTTCCAAATCCTACAAGTTAAGAAGGTTTCGTGAATTTACTCTAATAGTATATCGAAATTAAAGCAAGTAACTACTCCGCCTAGACTATCTCCAGGCCAGACTCTAGCTTGGCCCTATTTTCTATTGTCGTATTGTTGGTTGTAACGCTTGCAATTATGTCCTTTATTTGTTTGACTATAAAAAAAGTTATCAATGCAGATAAATAAGAAACATTTCAAAAAAGTATGTTGCCCTGTTATTTGTGGTCTAAAGTAACAGATTCTCTTGAAGTCTTAACCATACATACGATTATGTAACAGATAATGTTGATTGAAAATATGAACTAATATTATGTTGATTTGACTCGCTAACTAACATCACATATCATGCCAACTAAAGCAATTTACTAATGTACCAACTAAAGCACATTACTAATGTAGCATTTTCAAGATCACAAATAGTACTAAAAGAAGAGTGGAGAAACTTGTAGTAAATTTCCAGAATACTATTGTAAACACCCCCACCAGAGTACAAAATAGCAAAACATGGAAAAAGGAGAAAGTACCCTTCCAAAAAGATAATTATAGGTTGTTATCTGTATACATTGGAGGGTCATAATTTCCAAAACTGTGAAACGAATATATTAAATTCTCCAAATAAGGCTCCAATTTTTAATTTTCACAAGAAAAGTAGTTTCTTTAGAAAAAAACAAAACATGGTTATGAAAAAATAGGAAGTTGGAAAAAACTTCAAATTTATTCTTGTACTATTTGAAATTAAGCAATTTTGTCCCTGTTAAAATTTTGATCTTATGTTACCCTGCTAGTTAGTAAAACGTCTCATGTTTGCCTCACTCATTAGGGCTCAAGGACAAAATTGAATCTTCTTCCTAACGATATTGGACTAAAAGTTTAACGGAGACAAAATCTATTAGCACATCGCACGTTAGACACCCAATATGTTAATTAAAGCATTTAACATACATAGACGGATTCAGGATTTAAATTATATGAGTTCAGTTTCGCAATTCTACCACATCTCATCTAATTTAATGGCATCTGCCGACATATACAATTAAGATCACATGGTTTCGAACATCTTAAACACGTTTTACTATTTAATTTAGAAGAAGCATTTATGTCCCTATTCAATTCGTTTTTTTCTTAATGTCATACCTTGAATCCTATAAATGTAAGTCTTATATTAGATCCATCACATAGGCATAATAAACAACTAAAAACTCCTAGCAAGTCCCATAGCAATATGACAACTCAAAAGAAGATCAATGCGGTGGACAATTTGGAGCGGCAATTGGAAGGCAAAGTGGTTTTTGTCACCGGAGCATCGGCGGGGCTCGGCCGCGAATTCTGCCTTGACCTAGCTAGGTCAGGCTGTAAAGTCGTGGCAGCCGCTCGTCGCACCGATCGGTTGAAGTCCCTTTGTGATGAAATTAATGCAATGGCTAGTTCAAATATTGAAGTTGTTAGAGCTGTAGCTGTTGTACTTAATGTTACTGCTGATGGTCCACTCATTAAAGCATCGGTACAGAAAGCTTGGGATGCTTTTGGCCACATTGATGTGCTCATTAATAATGATGGTGTTAGAGGTACGTAGGTTACGTCTAATTTTGCCTGTACGTAATTTTGGTTACCAAAACATAAGTTTTGATAGGATAGAGGATTGATTAAAATAAAAGGTCAGTCCGGTACACTAAGTTTTCGCTATATGTGGAGTGCAGGAAGGGTAGGACCACAAGAATCAATTGTACGCAGTCTTACCCTATATTTTTATAAGAGACTATTTTTACAACTCGAACATGTAACCTCTTGGTCACATGACATCAACAGATACTATGAAGATATATATATATGTCTTTAAAGAAAAATAGAAGTATTTTTAAGCAATAAATTCACTTATCCGAGGAACTTCTTTTTGGAATTTGTACTTGAGTCGAGGGTCTACCCAAAAACAACCTATTTATCTTTAAAAGGTATGGGTAAGGTCTGCATATATATTACCCTCCCAAGACTGTGGAATTGCATTGGAATGGTGTTGTTGTTGCTGTATTATCAGGCTATTAAGTCAGTTCCTTAGTCATTTTTAGCCAATAGTGAACGTTATGCAAGTAGATAGAGGATATTGGGCAAACAAGCCCTTAACTCTTGAACAATGAAAGAGCGACCTTGACTAGGCTAGAGATAATTAAGTAATCAGGGACCTGATTAAAATTAAAAAGATTAATGATACATAATTGAGATTGGTTAAAGGTTGTTTAATTCAAATAATGAATAAATAAATTTCAATTGAAATAAAATTTTTAGGATCTATTCAGGAGGAATTAATGGGTAAAAACAAGTACTCCGTAGATTTTTTAACTTTTAGATAATCTATACTATTTGAGCCGAAGGTCTTTCGAAAACAGTCTCTCTATCTAGGGGCGGAGTTAGAGAGCGAGTTACGGGTTCAGCTGAACCTCGTAGCTTTGGTTCAAACTCTGTATTTATTTGATGAAATTCATTAAACATGTACAAATTATTAACTTAGAACCCATAACTTAAAAATATTTAGAATCCTGAACTCGTAAGCTTCAAATCCTAGCTCTGCCTCTGTCTCTACCTTCGCATGACAAGGATAAAGTATGTGTACACATTACCCTCCCAAGACCTCACTCGAGGAACTTTTAGATAATCTATACTATTGTCCCAAAAAGAATGATGGAATTTCTTAGGCTGCTTGACTCCATAATTTGATGAATCTACTTTTGATGTTTAATTATAGGTGGAATAAAATCAGCAGTGGATATTTCTGAGGAAGAGTGGCATAACACTTTAAGGACAAATTTGACAGGATCTTGGCTAGTTTCCAAATATGTTGGAAAACACATGCAAGCTGCAAAACGAGGAGGCTCTATTATTAATATTTCATCTATTGCTGGTTTAAATAGAATATCAGTGCGAGGGGGTATTGCCTATTCTTCCTCCAAGGCTGCCATGGATAGCATGACCAAGGTTATAATCTAATTTTTGGAATGATGCACTGTCCTTTTGAGTGCTGTAAAAATAGTGCATGTTTGGTTGCTAGAAAGTATAGTAGCTTTTTCAATCAAAAGGGGAAATAACTTCCCTCACTTATTAGCGAAAGTCATTTTCCCTAACATTATCTTAAGTGTTAGCTTTCATATATCACTATTTTACCCAATACATGAACATTATTATTTACTTACTACTAAAAAATTTGTGCAAACACTATCTAATTTGCTATAATATTATTATTATCATTCTTTAGTAAATAATTTTTAAGAAAATAGTTTCAGCTCTCCGATCAAACACCTAAATACATTTCCTTAAAAATGAAGTCCGTCATACCAAAACACACCCCTAATCCTTTATTTTATGAAATGGGAAAGATGAAATCATAGTAACTCTTTATGAATTTTAATTTCTCAATCGCATTTGGTTCCTTTTACTATCTCTCCCAGCTTTCTGTATTAGTATTTGTTGCTTCTAATTAATTTCTTTTAAAAAAATTATTTGTCCTAATCAAATGTTTCTTGCTTTTCTTTTCTTCAGAATCTCTATATTGACATTTTGATATATCTATACGTAAACTAAACTCGCAAAATCTAAATTGTTCTCTATATATTAATGAAAATTTGCAGGTAATGGCATATGAATTGGGAGAACATAACATAAGAGTGAATGCAATAGCTCCAGGAATTTTCAAATCGGAAATTACTGAGAAATTATTGCAAAAAGATTGGCTAAACAATGTAGCAACAAGAAGTGTTCCACTGAAAACTTTTGGAACCACAAATCCTGCTTTAACTTCACTTGTGAGATACTTGGTCCATGACTCTTCCAATTATGTATCTGGCAACATATTTATTGTTGATTCTGGTTATACTCTTCCTGGTATCCCCATCTTTTCTTCTCTGTGAGTTATAGTCAGAGGCGAAGCCAGAATTTAAAGTTTATGGGTTCTGAATTTGTAACCAAACTCAACACGTCTTAGTTATTGAGTTTGCAAATAAATATTTATATATTTTTAATAAACTTCCTAATATAAATACAAAGTGCTACTGAGTTTGTTTGAACCCGTAAGCAATACTCTACGGCACTACCTCCGCCCCTCGCTATGACACTTGAAAGATGAAAAATATATTATTGATCATCAAGAAATTAATATCTTTGCACGTAGTTATCTATTTCAAAGAAATTATTATGATCTATTTCCTTCCATTTTTTGTCTTTTGTTTTCATTCGTTAGGAAATGTGACGCATGTATAACATGAATTTTTTAATATAAATATAGAATATTAATAAGTTTGTTTGAACCCGTAAGCAATATTCTATATATGGAACTATCTCCGCCCCTGTTATGACACTTGAAGAAGAACAATATATACCGATCATCAAGAAGTACAACATTAATTAATTGCTGCTAAGATAGTTTACCTACTCACTCGGCGCCAACTTTCTACGATCAAATTTAGAACAATAAAACAAGTAGTGCAACCACATGTATCCATCCAATCAACTTTTGCCAATTGAAAGTTGAGTTTGCAAACTCAAGTTTTGATAATTCTCAAACATACGCGTAAAAGTCTACTAAACCCTCTAATCTAGCTAGGGTTTAGGTAATAATATCTTCTTTCACCTTTTGAATGGGACAGTAAACCCCTTTGATCCTAAATTAACAACTAGAAATTAGCTAAGTCATTAATTGCATGCATTTTTAAAATGTTAAAAGTAATCCTCNTCGATCCTTCGGGAGTTACATTCGTAACTTAATGTAATGTTATGTTCACGCGGTGATATTCTATCTTTCCAAGAGTACTACCCTGTACGTAGTCTATGTCTGGGGAGCATACTTGACAGGAGATAGACACAGGCGGTAGAGGGGTCCCCCACTTCGATTCCCGCCCCGTTAGCATCTACGATCCTAGATAAGGGATTAGTCCGTTAGGTCTTTTCGGTCCGGAGCCGGCTGGTAATGGACCTACTTACCTTGCTTGTAGACCTGCTGCGGAGCTAACCCTTGTTCTATTGGTTTGGTGGTTGCTACCAAGACGATTTCTTTATGCCCATCAAAGGACCTCGAGATGCTAATCCACGAAAAAGGATACGAGAAATTTTTATCATATACAGAACGAGGGCGACCCGTGTAAATACATCGGTTTCTTACTCGTGCAAAGGAACTCTTTCTTGGCAACTTGGACAACTTATAACGATGTTTGTCCCGCATATCACTAGGAAGATCGGGATCTTTACAAAGGGCTTTATAAAGCTTTCGTCTCAATTCATATTTAGCCGCGAGCAATCTACGTTTGTGATCTCGTATATTTCGCTTCTCCGACATCTTACTGAGTTTCCCCCTCATCTTTTTGCAAAAAGCCGCTCCACGGTGGTAAAGTCTCATCTTGTGTGTTGGCCGAAGTTACAATAGTAACATTGAACCCTCGAATATGTTCGAAGATCTCGAAATGATCTTCCAGTTCGGGGGAGAATTCGCAAAATTCCGTTTCCATCGAGAATTGAATTGACCTTTCCCTTATTTCGACCGGAGAATCTAACAGAGACATTACTGTGGATATTCTGACCAAAAAATTAGACATTCCATGCCCTCGGAGAGTGCTTTGTCGTGCTAGGTCACTGACATATCCTTTTTTGTCTTTATTTGACCCCAAGAATGGATTGGATCGAAACGACTTTCCTGTTGAAGCCCTTTGTGTCTGTATTAATTTCTGACCGCACGGAATCTCCATAGCCAATTTTCCATTTTTCTCTCTCCTCAGTTGCTTCTTGAGCCAACAAAGTTTTTGCTTGTCTTTCCTTGCTACTTATAAAGGATGGTCTACGATCAGGGAATGCCTTTTTTGTTAAAGAGAATTGGCCGTAGAGAGAGCGCCTATCTCTCATAAGAGAAGGAGAGCCACTTTTTTTGATAGTATATTAATGAGTAGGACTGAAATTCCAAGCGCTCCTAGCTCAGAAACCACACACAGACAAAGACATGGAGGCCCATAAAACTCATAAATAATAGACTAAGAAATATACGTGACATACACTTCCTGTGTGAAGTTTTCATCTTAATGAATCAAAGCAGTTTGTAAAATNCAAGAAATTAATATCTTTGCACGTAGTTATCTATTTCAAAGAAATTATTATGATCTATTTCCTTCCATTTTTTGTCTTTTGTTTTCATTCGTTAGGAAATGTGACGCATGTATAACATGAATTTTTTAATATAAATATAGAATATTAATAAGTTTGTTTGAACCCGTAAGCAATATTCTATATATGGAACTATCTCCGCCCCTGTTATGACACTTGAAGAAGAACAATATATACCGATCATCAAGAAGTACAACATTAATTAATTGCTGCTAAGATAGTTTACCTACTCACTCGGCGCCAACTTTCTACGATCAAATTTAGAACAATAAAACAAGTAGTGCAACCACATGTATCCATCCAATCAACTTTTGCCAATTGAAAGTTGAGTTTGCAAACTCAAGTTTTGATAATTCTCAAACATACGCGTAAAAGTCTACTAAACCCTCTAATCTAGCTAGGGTTTAGGTAATAATATCTTCTTTCACCTTTTGAATGGGACAGTAAACCCCTTTGATCCTAAATTAACAACTAGAAATTAGCTAAGTCATTAATTGCATGCATTTTTAAAATGTTAAAAGTAATCCTCAATTAATAGTATACATTATAACATGTACTTTTTTTAATAATTAAAAATTTTAAGCAATAATATTGCATAAGAACTAAAATAACATGCATCTCTTTTTTCTCCTTTAATATTTTTTAAAGATTTTCAAAACACCATTTTGCTTCATGGCATATACTATTTTAAGTGCTTCAAATTGTCCTGATCTATTTTATTATTCATATTATTTTAGATATTAAAATGATGCTTCAATTATTCAATTGTGTAAAGCATTTATTCTATTAGTTTTATTTTAAAATATAAACAATGATCGGAGTAATATCTATTACTTCAATTATTCAATTGTGTAAAGCATTTATTATATAAGTTTTATTATGTTATGGCCGGAGTAAAGATCCTGACTCATTTAAAGCATTAGAATAACATCAAGAAGTACAATAATAACAAACCCAGCTTAATTTCATACGTGGAGTCTGGGGAGGGTAGTGTGTACACAGCCTTACCCCTACCCTATAAAGTCAGAGAGGTTGTTTTCAATAGACCATCAGCTCAAGGAACGGTAAAAACAAAGAAACAAGCAATAACAACAGTAATATAATATGGTAATGGAAGCGACTAACATAACAAGTAATAAAGAACTAAGAATAAATGAATACAAGAATAGTACTAGTACTACTGGTAAACCTAAGAGAAACTCACAACTACTTGTCAACCTCCCACCTTAATCATCGACCTCCACACCTTCCTATCGCTAGTCTGTCCTCGGTTAGGTGAAGCAATGACATGTCCTGCCTAATCACCTCTCCCCAATACTTCTGTGGCATACCCCTGCCCTTCCTCAAGCCCGCCATGGTCAACCTCTCACACTTCCTAACCTGGACATCTATGTCTCTCCTCTTCACATGCCCAAACCATCGCAGCCTCGATTCCCCCAACTTGTCTTCAATAGATGCCACTCCCACCTTGTCCCTCGTAACTTCATTCATAATCCTGTCTTTCCTGATATGTCCACACATCCATCTCAACATCCTAATTTTAGCTACTTTCATCATCTAGACATGAGACTTCTTGACGGGCCAACACTCAGCTTTATACAACATAACCGGTCTAACCACCACCTTGTACAATTTGCCCTTAAGTCTAGGCGGCACATTCTTATTGCATAAAACCCCTGAAGCAAGCCTCCATCTCATCCACCCCACTCCAATACGGTGAATAATATCCTCGCCAATTTCCCTGTTGCCATGGATTATAGACCCAAGATACTTGAAACCATTTTTTGGGAATGACTTCGGTACAAATCTTCACTTCCACTTCTTCTTCATGCCTCTTATCACTAATACTTGCACTCCAAGTATTCAGTTTTTGACCTACTCAACTTGAAATCTTTGGACTCCAGCGTATGTCTCCAAACTTCTTACCTGGTGTTAACACCCCCTTTCATTTTTTCAATCAGTACTACGTCATCAGCAAATAATATACACCATGGCACTATCCCTTGTATGTATCGTGTAAGCACATCCAACGCTAGAGCAAACAAAAATGGGCTAAGGGTCGATCCCTGATGCAACCGCATCTCCACAGAAAAATATTCTGAGTCTCTTCCTGCAGTCCTCACCCGAGTCTTAGCACCTTCGTACATGTCCTTAATTACCCTAATGTACGCTAATGGGATTCCACTAACCTCTAAACATCTCCATAGCACCTCTGTAACGACACGACCGGTCGTTTTGCTCTTTATATCCCCATCCTCCTAAATAAGACTCCCCGTATGTACTTTTACTATT